>JAVXUP010002611.1:0-119370 GCA_033070095.1 Escallonia herrerae | reverse complement strand
GTGTGTGTTTTAGAGTTTGTGTGCATGTGTTGCGTAGCAAGTGAGGGTCTGTATTTCAGTGATGTGTGTGTGGGTTTTAAGAAAAACTATGTGCGAGAGTGTGGGTGCGAGAGTGTGGGTTTAAGAAAAATTAGTAGGAATGTGTGTTTTAGTGTGTAATCACAGGGTTGTGTGTGTTTTACTGTGTGGGCAATGTATGCATGAAAACAATGTCTGTTCTTCTGTGTGTTTATATTTCGGGTTAGGTGGTGGGGGTGTGATTTTGTGTTTAATTGTTAGTGTGTGTTGGTTAATCTTTGTTCCCAACCTATTCTGGTCGCACCCAAAAGGCCCATTGGGGTCCTATTTTGCACAACACGTCCGCACAAGCAATAGTCAATATTCAACGCTTCCAACCGGTCAAACACATGCATGCTCAAGTCACGTGCACTTCTCACTTTTTCTACGCGACTTCGTCACTAAGAAACTCATTCTTGCGCGACGCCTCATCACGCTTCGACCGTCGCCCATCGGTGCACCATGGCACTTGCCCAAGGAAGTCGGCCTCGGCCTCCCCCTGGGGGTCGGCCTCGGCCTTCCCCCAAAGGTTGGCCTTTGGCCTCCATACTTAACACATTCACTTCTCTTCAAGGGACCATACATAGTCCGCGGCCCTCGTCGTCCATCGCCCGGACGTCACTCTGCGACCCCGTCGTCCCAACGTCACTCCGCGACCCCGTCGCCCGAACCTCATCTTCGCAACCCCCATCGCTCGTCGTCCGGAAGTAGCCCACGTGCCATCTCCGCGACCCCCGTCGTGGGCTCCCGCGGGCCAACCCTATGACCCCTCACGCCTATGCCAGCGAGCCGTCTCCGCAACCCCTGTCCCTGGTGCCCGCGCGCCAACTCCGCGACCCCTATCAACGGCGCCCGCGCGCCAACTCCGCGATGCTCGTCGTCCCTCGCCCTGGAACCATCTCAGCGACCCCCATTGCCAGCGTCCAGGCACCGCACTCCAACACTCCACTGTGCCATGTGCCACGCCAATGATACAGTCGCGCCCCTTGGCTCTTTGTCATACTACAATGCCTTCGGCACCATACACACTCCACCGCGCCCATGCGCCGTGCCGCTGATACAGCCGTGTCCTGAGGCTCTCTGTCACAATGTCGTTCCCCCAGGCACCATAAACACTATGTGGCGCCCATGCCCCACACTACTGATATAGTCGTGCCCCCAAGCTCTCTTTCACAATGTCGTGCCCCAGGGCACCATACACACTTCACCGCGCTCGTGGGCCATCTCTATGACATGTGCCCTGGCACTAGCTATTGTGCCGCAATAGTCGTCGCTGCGCCCATGCTCCACAATCATGTTACATGCCCTCGGACACCACTCTCATTCACCACACCATGCACCCCCGCCATGGATGTGGAACATGCTTCGACCCACTCTCTAGAGTGTGCAGCATCTCGCGGGGATAGGTGACTTCTCCGAGACACTATCTCCGCTAGGGAACTTTTCAACTCCCCTTTTGCTAGGTAGACGACTCCTCCAGGATGCTACCTTGACACGATCCGAGTGCTTCTGCATAAGGACTCACCCGCAGGGATAGGCGACTCCTTCGGGACACCATCTCTGCTAGGGAGCTTTTCAACTCCCCTTCTGCCAAGTAGATGGCTCCTCTGGGATGCTACATAGGCCCGTTAGGTAGACGGCTCCTCCGGGATGCTACATCAACGCACTCCGAGTGCTCCGTCACCAGGACTCACCAGCAGGATAGGCTCGCTCTCTAAGACACTATTTCCGCTATAGAGCTTTTCAACTCCCCTTCTGCCAGGTAGACGGCTCCTCCGGGATGCTATCTGGCCTGTCTGGTAGACGGCTCCTTCAGGATGCTACCTTGAAGCATTCTGAGTGCTCTGACACAAGGACTCACCTGCAGGATAGGCGACTCTTCCGGGACACTATCTTCGCCAGGGTGCCTGCGTGACTGGGGGCTCACGTCGGCATCCCTAGGTACTATGATCCCCGGGTCACTCAGAGATGGGAGCAGGTCTTCGAAGGGCATCATGCCTAGTCCACCTAGCAGCTGGGCATCGAGTCTTCTCCACTGTTGCCAGGCGTGTGAGACTCTGCAAGGGCTTGGATTGGTGGTTAGATCAAGGGGTTCTCTGGCCACACCAACGCTCTGGGAGACAATCTTTCTAGATAGACAGAGCGACGCTGTGAGGAGTAGGGCGGGTGAATATGTGATCTGACAGTCTGTGGAGCATCGGCACCCGTGGACCCCTCGGTGACGTGTCACTCTCGGGGAGCGCCACGTGTTAGTTAATGGCATCATCATCTCAATATCTATAAATAGAGGTCTTGAGAATTCATTTGGGATTGTTTGGAACATTTTTAGACTTTTCACTTTCTCACTCTAGAATCCTAGAGAGAGAAACATACAGGACCCTGACTCTGGACCTAAGCATTGGACTGTAATTGTCGTCGTGTATTCACCCCCGCCATCGCCCTCACAGCACTGCCACCCTCAGACTCTGTCTGGGAAGCCCTTGGTCTCTGCCCTTACTCTACCCTTACTGTGTCCCACATCAGCGCACTTGGCATCTGACTCGAACTGCATTCCTTATGGCACCTCCACGTCGACTGCGAACCTACTTTTGATGGCATCATTTTTGGCGACTCCGGTGGAGAGGTGAGCATCGTAATGCAGGTCGTTCCTTGTCTGACACACCCAAGCAACCATGTCTCAGCAACACAAGACTACAAGGACTACCAGCCAAAGTCTCAACCCAGCCATCCAAGAGGAACATCACCTCGATGACCAAGAAGAGAGTTGCCACAACCAACTCCAGCCTCTCCTCGGGATGGATGCACCTATTGTGGCCATGATCGTTGATGCCACAATCCAACACCTTACTCCTACCATCGCTGAACTCCAAGACTCACAATCATCTCTCATGGCTGTGATATTAGAATTGTAAAAATCAATCCAAGTCTTGGCTTCACAATAGCTGACTTCTTAAGGCCCCAGAGCTCCGCACCCTGTGACCGCTGCTCACCCTGTGTCATCCCAAGTTTTGAGTTTGGCCCATCTTGCTCATATCCAGCCTTCAGAGCCTAGGCTAGTTCTGGACACTGCCCAGGTCCCAGTGTCGCGACCACCGCTGCCTTGGTCCTCCGGGCCCTCGACAGTAGGACTTGCGGCACCTCGACCCCCAACGCCACGTCTTACACTTGCTCGAAGTACTTCGGGGATTCACGACTCAATCGAGATGGAGCCTGACCCGAACATAACCAACCGAAACCTAAACACAAGTCATTCCCCTTGTTTACTCCAGTCGACCATTTCTGACGATCGGCCTCCAGCCGCTGACACTACCAATATGCAAACCATATCCCAACAAGTTTCTCCCCACCACCAACCCCTCTCTACCATCGTCATCCCTCGATGCCTCAGGTTGCATCGTCTGAGGGCTCTAGTACCCGGATCATCCCGACAGGGCACAAACCCTCACATGCTTCGTACGTCACCAAGCATGACCTTGATGCCCTCCTTCGCCATCTCAAGAAGTCATCCTTACCATACTCTCCCTCTAAGCTGTCAGGCCATGCTACCTACTCTGCTAGCCTCGCTACCAAGCCTTACCATGTCAAGTACAAACAACCATCCTTCACCTTGTTCAACGGCAAAGAGGGCAACACCCACGAGCACCTCACCAGTTTGGCTAGCTCCCTAGAGCACTACGGGAGGACGACACTTTGAAGTTTCAGGAATTTCATAAGTCCTTGACTGGTCTTGCCTACTCCTGGTATCATCAGATTCCTGACAATACTATCCACTCCTGGTCTGACATGGTCCAGCTCTTCCCTGATAAGTTTCACTATGAGACAGAACGTGTGACCATCGTTGACATTGCAAATCCACCAGAACCCCGGGGAAGACCTCAACACCTATGTTAGGCGATTTCATCACAAGTGCTTGGAGTGCACTGACTTCAACAAGGATGAAACCCTTGTACCCATTTGCATCAAGAACATGAAAGACACCTATAGGGTCTACCTTGAAAACCTCCAGCTTCGGTCTTGGGGACATCTCAAGGAAGCTGCATGACGCACATATGACTCAGTCAGTCCGTCAATGACCCCAAAGCCCCAAACTCATATTACCCTGGCCGCGACGACGGAAGCAGCCAGTAACGACGACAACAACTGTAAGCGTCAGTTCCAAGGAAGGGATGGGTGCCCTAACAAGAGAGGACAGCCGGTGCCTGTCCCGGAATACCCATGTGACTTAAAGACTGTTAGAACTCCCCTCGAGACATGGATCAACGACAATGCCATAACCCTGCCCAATGCTGACAATGAACCTACCCCGGAAGACTTAGCCCATCCTAACTACTACCCCTATCATCGGAAGGTCGGTCATGACCTCAAGTGGTGTAGGGGCCTCAAGTTCGCCGTCGCTAACAAAATTGCATCTGGCGAGCTCAAACTCTAATCCGGGACAAGTGAATCAACCGCCCAAGCCTTAGCCTGCCTAGTGCGTTTTTCACACTTGTAATTTTTTCCTTCATTTTACAAGTTTCCATGTACTCAACTCCCATGTACCAAGGCATGTTGCCTATCTTTGTTATCAATGAAGTTACATTTTCTAGACTTAGAAAATTTTCAAGCTACATTTCTCTTGCCCAAGTATATTAACACCACCCTTGATACCATCATCCACTATCTTGGGGCCTTCACCCCTTCCCAACCCCTTCGGCCTCATATTGCAATGACTTGGTATGTGGTGTGCCACTACGATCGCATCATCATCCCTCATTCACTTTTTTTTGACACTTCAAAAAAATTTCGCAGCTGATCATCGTTGATCACCCTCAGCGGTCTCCCTCGGCACCCTTGTCTGAGCTCAACACTTCGAAAAATTTTCAACAAAATTTTTCACGCCCCTTCTCCATATGCTCTTCCAACACTCGGGAAAACTTCTCAACACTTAAAAAATTTTCAAAATTTTCTCTTCCCCTTCGCTCTCATCCCTCTCACCCTGCCTGCTCACGGTCAGGTCACCACCCTCTCACCCCTCGTTCTACACTTAGACAAAATTTCATATTTTTTTCATCTCTCCCCCAACCCACCCTCCTCATTCTCTCTCTTTCATGCTCTTCATGTACATTGTGAAAAATTTCTTGGGGGTTCCCTCCTAAAGGTAGCCAAAAAACCAAAAAGAAAATCAATCAAATTCTAATTCTAATTCTAATTCAAAAGAAACTTCATTTGGGCAGAACCCACCCCCGAGAATGCCCCGACCCATGCCCCCACCCGACATCCTCTTTCTCTCTCTGTCCATACCCAGATTCCTGACCCACCTGGACCCGACCCGCGTCCCTCCCCCAAACCCTAACCCTAATTTTTCCTCCATCTATTTCTCTTCTCCTTGCACAGCCGTTGCCCCCTTACGGCGCCGCACCTCGGCCTCGGCCAGCAGCCCCCCTCCCCTCACCCCCACCCCCACCCTCACCTCTCTCCTCTCTTCTCCCCAGCCCTTGACCTCGTTGCCGCCGCCGCCCCCTTATTCCCTTCCTTTCCCCTTCCTCTCTTCCCTGTCCCTAACCTCTACCTCCACCCTTCTCCCCCTCCCCCCTCAACCTCGGTGCCCTCCCCCATCCCTCTCTTCCCCCCCCCCCCGCACAAGCTACCCACAACCCCGGGGCACCCTCCGCCTTGCGCCGCCACACGGCTGCCTTCCCCCTTCCCCTTCATCTTCTTTCCCCTGCCCATCTCCCATTCTTCACCAGCTCGGCCTCGGCCTTCCCCTCCACCTACCCCTTGGCCTCGACCCTCCCCTCTACCTACCCCTCCCCCAGCGGCCCCTATGCCTCGCGCCGCTGCCGCCTTTCCCCCTTTGTTTTTTTTTTCTTTCTTCTTTCTTCGTCATCTATTTCCCCTTTCTTTCACCACCCTTGGCCTCCCCCAAACCAAAGCCACCACCTTCGACCTTCCCACCTTCACATCATGGCTGATAACCAAGGCCAACACTTCAAAGAAAAAAATTTGCAATATTGACCGCCTTGCATTGCCCGCACCCTTGTGCCTGTCGTGGACTGCCCACGATCATGACCCCCGATCGCGCACATCGCGCCCCTACCCTTTTGATACTTTTCTACAATTAGAACTTTTTATGCAAATTTGATCACACCCCATGTGACGACATCCTCCGACATCAACGTCCTTGGTAGGTGGTGCGCGATGCAGCTCGAACCATCTCCGCGACCTTTGTCGCAATTGCCGGGGTGCCGTCTCTGCGACCCCCGTCAACCGCGCTCGTGCGCAGTCTCATCGACCCCTATCGTCTGTGTGCCACTTCACGACACCAATCTCTCGTCGCCCTGGCACCGACTCCGTGACCCCCATCACCGTCGCCCGGGCGATGTCTCCACAACCCCCGTCGCCCGCACCCGCGCGCTGTCTCTGATACCCCCGTCGCCTGCACCCAGGCATTGACACTTCGGTGCCACTCGCCAGCGCCCCTACGCCTTATCATCGTGCCCTTGTGTTGACTCTTAACCACACTCAGGCTTCAATAGGTGGTGCGCAGGGTGGCTAGAGCCACCTACTCTTTATCCTGATAAGGAAGTGACGACGTCAACAACTCTCGAGCCAACAAACGCCTAAAATTCTTCTAAGTGTGAACTTGCGAATATGCATGTTCCTAACCATTCTGGTCAAACCCAAAAGGCCCACTGGGGTCCCATTTTTCATGACACGTCCGCACAAGCTACAGTTAATATTCAACGCTTCCAACTGGTCAAACTCATGCACGCTCAAGTCACGTGCACTTCTCACTTTTTCTAGGCGACTTTGTCACTAAGAAATTCATTCTTACGGGACACCTCATCTAGCTTCGACCATCGCACTTCGCACGTCGCCCATCAGCGCACCATGGCACTTACCCAAGGAAGTTGGCCTTGGCCTTCCCCTTGGGGTCGGCCTCAGCCTTGGCCTTCCCCTTGGGGTCGGACTCGGCCTCCCTTTGGGGTTCGCTTTGGCCTCCCCTAAGGGTTGGCCTTGGGCTTCCCCCAAGGGTTGGCCTTTGGCCTCCATACTTAACACCTTCATTTCTCTTCAAGGGACCATACATCATCGGCGGCCCTAGTCGTCCGTCGCCCAGACGTCATCTCCGGGATCCCCGTCGCCCGTTGTCAGAACATCGCCCGCTCCCACATGCCATCTCCGTGACCCCTGTCGCCAGCACCGGCGTGCCAACCCAGCGACCTCCATTGTCCGCACCAGCGTGCCATCTCCACGAAGCCTGTCGCCGGTGCCCTCACGCCAACTCCTTGATGCTCGTCGTCTGTCGCCCAGGCACCGTATCCATGATCCCCGTTGCCGACGTCCGGGTGCCACACTCCAACACTCCACCGTGCTCATGCGCCATGCCATTGATACAGTTGTGCCCCCTAGCTCCCTATCACACTACAGTGCCCTCAGCATCATACACACTCCGTCACGCCCATGAATCACGATACAGTCGTGCCCCGAGGCTCTCTGTCACAATGTCGTGCCCCCGGGCACCATAAACATTATGTCCCGCCCATGCGCCACCCTGTTGATACAACTATGCCCCCGAGCACCATACACACTTCACCACGCCCGTACGCTATCTCCACGACATAAGCCCAGGCACCAGTTATTGTCTCGCGATGGTCGCTGTCGTGCCCATGCACCACAATCATGTTACATGCCCTTGGGCACCACTCTCATTCACCACACCATGCAACCCCGCCATGGACGTGGAACATGCTTCAACCCACTATCCGGAGTGTGTAGCATTCCGCGGAGATAGGTCACTCCTCCGGGACACTATCTCCGCCAGGGAGTTTTTCAACTCCCCTTCCGCCAGGTAGACAGCTCCTCCGGGATGCTACCTCTGCCAGTCGGGTAGACGGCTCCTCTGGATGTTACCATGACGCACTCCGAGAGCTCCGGTACAAGGACTCACCCACGGGAATTGGCGACTCCTCAGGGACACTATTTCTGCCAGGAAGCTTTTCAAATCCCCTTCCGTCAGGTAGACGGCTCCTCCGAGATTCTACCTCAATGCGCTCTAGTGCTCCGGCACAAGGACTCACCCGTGGGATGGGCTCACTCTCTAAGACACTATCTCTGCCAGGGAGCTTTTCAACTCCCCTTCTGCCAGGTAGACAGCTCCTCCAGGATGATACATGGCCCGTCGGGTAGACGGCTCCTTCAGAATGCTACATTGACGCGCTCTGAGTGCTCCGGCACAAGGATTCACCCGCAGGATAGGTGACTCCTCTGGGACACTATCTTCGCCAGGGTGCCTGCGTGACTGGCCTACGCGCTCCGGCACTGGGGGCTCGCCTCGGCATCCGTAAGGACTATGACCCCCGGGTCACTCTAAGACGGGAACAGGTCTCCAGAGGGCATTGCTCCTAGTCCACCTGGCAGCTAGGCGTCGGGTCTTCCCCACCGCTGCCAGGCCTGTGGGACTCTACAAGGGCTTGAATTTGTGGCTAGATCAAGGGGTTCTCTGGCCACATCGACGCTGTGGGAGCCAGTCTTTCCAGATAGATAGAGTGATGCTGTGAGGAGCAGGCTAGGTGAATATGCGATCTGACAGTCCGTGGAGCACCGACACTCGTGGACCCCTCGGTGACGTGTCACTCCCGGGGAGCGTCATGTGTCGATTAATGACATCATCATCTCAATCTCTATAAATAGAGGTCTTGAGAATTCATTTGGGACAGTTTGGAACATTTTTAGACTTTTCACTTTCTCACTCTAGAATCCTAGAGAGAGAAACATACAGGACCCTGACTCTGGACCTAAGCATCGGACTGTGACTGCCGTCCTGTATTCACCCTACACCATTGCCCTCACAGCACTGCCACCCTCAGGCTCTATCTGGGAAGTCGTTGGTCTATGCCCTTGTTGTGTCCCACATCAGCGCACTGGGCATCTGACTCAGACTGCATTCCTTGTGGCACCTCCACATCGACTACGAACCCACTTTCTTTGGCATCAATCCTATGTAGGTGTTTTCTAGTGTGTTGGTGATAATTTAGTGGGGTGTGTGTGTGTGTGTGTGTGTGTGAGTGTAAGGATTAAGGAGCGATGTTCTTCGACAGTGAAGGAGAGAAACGTAGGAGACAAGTTTGTGTAAATAAGGTGAACTAGTGTGTGTTGAAATCTGAATAGTAACTGAAATTGTAGCTAGGGACAGAAAATTAAATTAGGTAGTTTTTAAATCCAAATTGTTATAAATAGCAAAGATTGAAATATGATAAAGTACATAATAGTGACCCCCATTATTTTCCCAAGATGTACGTTGTGGAATTTTTTTAGAATTTTTTGAAGTCCTCAAAGGATGCTAAATTAGGGTATCGATTAGAAGTAATTCTCGATTTAATTAGCATACCAAACCAAGTTATTTTAATCTGAAAATTTTAAAAAAAATCTTTTTTGTTGATATGTTTCATTACCTAAAATTTCGTAGCATTTCGAAGTCAAAAGCTATTTTTAGCTAAACCGACTTATAAGCGCTCGGTTTGGACACTGGTTTGGAATTTTCGAGCGAAACATTTTTAAAAATATTTTTTAGCCCAAGAATGACCCAGGATGCTTAAAATAGTATTTTAAGATATTTGGGAGTTTTTCGGTGCTGAAAACCCTTAAGAGGTATTTTGGTAATTTGTCACCCTATGGGGGTATTTTGGTAATTTGTCACCCCGATGGGTATTTTGATAATTTTACTCATAAAATGTATTTTTGAGTAAATTTACATGCAGTAAGATTGTTTGAGTTATTTTAGTTACGGGAATGTTGTTTTGGCGATTTAAGGGTGTGAGGGGTATTTTTGATAATTTTACACCCCAGTGGCATTTTAGTAATTTTACATACCCGATGAGGGGGGTTCATTTTGGGAATATGCGTATGTCCGTATTGAGTTATAATATCGTAATGTAGACTATATTCTGATGATTTGATTATGTTATTTAGGTTAAAGCTAAAGAGTTTCCAGTTATGATAATTTGGCTGCAGATCCAGGTAAGGGTTTCTATCTAAACCCCGGGTAAGGATTCTTATCCGAACTCTAACTTCGATAACTGATGCTTTAGATTTACTTATAGCTATTGTCAAACACTGAGATATGTATTTGATAACCCATTAGGTTTTGCTTGGCAATAACATTCTGATATCAAATGCATATCTCAATGTTTGACAATAGCTATAAACAAATCGAAAACATACCTACGAACGTCAGTTATCAAAGTTAGGGCTTGGATAAGAATCCTTACCCGAGGTTCATATAGAAACCTTTTACCTGGATCTGCAGCCAAATTATCCTAATCGAAAACTCTTCAGCATTAACCTAAATGACTAATCAAATCATCGGAATACAGCCTACACTAAGATATTATAACTCAATACGAATGTACACATATTTCCAAAATGAACCTTCTCCACCAGCTATGTAAAGTTACCAAAATACCCCTAGAGTGTAAAATTACCAAAAATACCCCTTGCACCCTTAAATCACCAAAATAACGTTCTAGTAAGTAAAATAACTCAAACAACCTTGTTGTATGTGGATTTACTCAAAAATACCTTTTATAAGTAAAATTACCAAAATACCCTCCTCGGGATGGCAAATCACCAAAATACTCTCTTGGAGTTTCTGGCGCAGAAAAAATCCCAAAACATTTTAAAACACTATTTTAAGCATCCTGAGGTCATTCTTGAGCTAAAACTTATTTTTAGAAAAAAAATTATCAAAAATTTCGAACCGGTGTCCGGACCAAACGCTCAAAAGCCGTTCAGCTAAAAATAGTTGTTGACTTCAGAATGGCATTAAATTTTAGGTAATGAAACATATCAATAAAATAAGATTTTTCTAAAATTTTCAGGTTAAAATAACTTGATTTTGTATGCTAATTAAATCAGGAATTTCTTCCAATCGATACCCTAATTTAGCATCCTTCGCGGACTTCAAAAAATCCACCCTAATTTTACATCCTTCACGGACTTCAAAAAATCCTGAAACATTCCACATCATACGTCTCGTGAAAATAATGGGGATCATTATTTTGCAACAACACACACTAGTTCACCTTATTTACACACTTGTCTCCTACGTTTCTCTCCTTCATTGCTGAAGCACGTGGCTCCTCAATTCTCTCTCTCTCTCTCTCACACACATTAAATTATCACCAACACACTAGAAAACACCTACATAGGATTAACTAACACATACTAACACAATTAAACACACAATCACTCCCCCACCACGTGCCCGACATATAAACATACGCTAGAACACACACTGTTTTCATGCACACCTTGCACACACTGCTTAGACAGTAAAAAAACACACACAACCCTGTGATTACACACTATAACACACATTTCTACTAATTTTCCTTAAACCCACACTCGTACACACCGTTTTTTTTAAAACCCACACACACATCACTGAAATATACACCCACACTTGTTACGGAACACACACACACAAACTCAAAAACATACACCAGGAAGAAGTGGAGAAGATTACTTTGAGATTTCCTTCTCTCTCTCTCTCGATTTCTTCCCGAAATTTCCCATCTTCCCGAAGCTCTGTTTTTGGTTTCCTGTTTGTACTTCATCTTCTGCCTTTTTCTTTCTTTTGTCGAATTTTCCTTATTTCTATTTTTGTCTCCCCAAATTTCTTTTCTTTTCAATCACACCATTGTTTATAATTTAATATGATTAGTCATCAGAATTTTAAGTAGGAGGTGGTCTCTTCTTAAGACTAGTATCTCTAAAATTTGACACCCAAGTGCATACTTTTAAAAATTGTAATTTAGTCCCCAAAATTTTCATAATTACAAAACAACCCCCAAACTTTATGTAATTATATTTAAAAAAATTTCATCAGAAAAAACATAATTTACAATTATGCCCCTAAAATTTTTCTTAATTACAAAATGACCCCAAAAGTTTTAAAATTTATATTTTGCCCCAAAATGTGTGAAAGCGTATGAATGTAATCCTATGAGTATATAGGATATTTGTACATTTGTATAAGTTTTTGAATAATAATGCACAAATGGGATCTTTTACTAAAAAAAAAAGGTGTTCATGATTTTTATTTTAGAGTTTCGGCTTATATGACCAAAATTGATACTGGACAGATTGGTTTAATTTTGTGAAGGAACTTTTATTTTGCTATTTACAGTGTTTTAAGGTGCTAAAACTAAGTCCTTATCTATTTGTGAATTTATTCTAGTATTTTAAAAGGTTTTTGCGTTATTAAGTGTCAAACTAAGCCTAATAGGTTGATTATTGATTTAAGTAAAGTTTTAAAAGGTTTGAAATTTATTTCCTAGCTTAATAGGGTTACAAATATTTAAGCAAACTTTAGTAATAGAAAGGGAAATCAAACTTAAAGGAACGACGACATCTCGCTTAAAGTAGTAAGATTATAAAAGGAAAATCAACTTTAAAGAATGTCATATTTCTTAGAATCGACTTATGCATAGCTAAAGAGACGTGTGATTTAGGTTTACGAATGTCTCAAATTATGAAATCCACCCCAAAACCACAGCAAGTGAAAAAAAGTTATAAAATTGGTGTTTCTGCCGTATTCCGTTTCTCATTTTTCATGTGTCTAGTATGAAAATCGATAGATGCAAAAATTAGGTGAAAAAGAAAAAAATGATAAATCATCGATTACTCCTTTGTTATTAGTCCAAACTTTTAAGAGTCTTTAAGTTTAATTTGTTGAATTGTATTTTGGCAAGTTAGAACCTAGTAAACATTTCTAGGACCATGTCAGCCGTTGCCATTAGAAAGAGTACCCCGAAAAATAAAAGCTAACAGTGTGTTTGATAACACAGTTAAGCACTTAAAACTTAAAATCTTCAATATTTTTTAATTATGTACATTGATAACGCTTAACCTTGTAGCACTAAAAAATTAGTTTCTGAAAAAAAAAAATAGACCAATATTTTAAATTGTACACTTACTTAATACTTATCACTTAACTGAGATAGATGGTCACGTTTGTTAAACAAAATTTTACGTAAAAGAATAATTTCCACAATTATTCGCCACAACCAATTTGCTGATAACAACACCTCCACAGTTCTAGAGCCACAACAACAATCACTATGTTCATTTCTCCACCAACACCACAATTACCACAGCCTATCAGTCGCCACACTACCACCACCAAACCATCATGGCCGCCACCAACACCATCACTATCATGAGAACACCGCCATCTCTAGCAAACCACTGCTGCCACTGCCATCTCTAGCAAACCACTGCTGCCACCACCATCACGTTCTACAACGCCAGAATGACAGCCACTTGTTGCCACCACTACCATTCTCAACACAACATTTTTACTCACCACTACCACCATAATAATCATTAGCTCCTTTCAGTTGTTGCCACCATTACCACCACCGCCACTAATACAACCAACACGGTTTTGCGAATATATAGTTATAAAGTACATATACGTATGATTCTGGCAAAGTGGATAAGTTTGTAGAATAGAACAAAACATCTACTTTTACTGTACCATACAAGTTAATTTCTTTTTCAGTGGTGAAAATATAGTTACTCAAAGTTTTCTGTTTTAAACATCTAGGCCCCGTTTGACACTCTTTTTTTCCCTCTTTTTTTTTCAGTTTTAAAAACTAAAAAAAAAGGAGCGTTTGGTAACCATTTTTTTTTCAATTTAAAAAACCAGTTTTTAAACTGCAGAGTAAAAAAAAAACTCCAAAAACTGGTTTTTTTTTTCACTTTTGGTTTTTTTTTTTCGACCACCACCACCACCCTCCCACCGCCGGCAGCCACCTCAGGCGACCACCGCCGGAGACTGCCGGCCGCCGGCGACCACCGCCGGAGACTGCCGACAACCACCTCCGGCCGCCGGCAACCACCGGCAGCCACCTCCGGCCGCCGGCACCACCGCCGGAGACTGCCGGCAGCCACCTCCGGCCGCCGGCGACCACCGCCGGAGACTGCCGGCAGCCACCTCCGGCCGCCGGCGACCACCGCCGGAGACTGCCGGCAGCCACCTCCGGCCGCCGGCGACCACCGCCGGAGACTGCCGGCAGCTACCTCCGGCCGCCGGCCACCACCGCCGGTGACTGCCGGCAGCCACCTCCGGCCGTCGGCCACCACCACCACCACCGTCGACCACCGCTACGCCCCACCACCGCCACCGCAAACCACCAAAAAAAAAAGTCAAAATAAAAAGGGTTACCAAACACCAAAAAAAAAAAACTAAAAAAAAAAGGGGTTATCAAACACCCACTTGTTTTTATAAAAAAAAAAAATTAAGCTGCTCTTTAAAAAACTGCTCTTTAAAAACTGAAAACCAAAAAAAAAAATTTGTCAAACGAAGCCCTAGTGCATAAGTTTTCAATACCTAACTTTTACTTTTATTAAACGATTCCCCAGTTTAAGAACTGGCGAGGCCCAAGTTAAAGTTCAAAAACTTTTGAAATATGCACCAAAGATGAAAGGCCAAAGTTATAATTTACCTTATATGCAGATAACTTTTGTTGCCTCGTAGCCTGTCAAAGAGGGGAATTGTGGTAACATTTAAGTTTCAAATTAGCCAGTGTGTCCCTGGTCTGGCTGGGATTAAACAGAACCTTATTCATGCTAACGGTCATGAATGCATTACTCTCATCTTCTTCACCACCTCCAACTCTGCGCCAAGCGCCAGCTTCCATCCCAAGGCAAAACCATCCATGCGTACATCATCAGAACCGGGCTAGACCAACATCAACCCTTTCCCAATACCCTCATAAACCTGTACGGAAAATGCGGTCTAATCGAAGACGCAGTCCAGCTGTTCGATGGAATGCTTCACAGAGACCATGTCTCGTGGGCTTCACTCCTAACTGCCCACAACCAAGCGAATCTCCCTCACCGCACCCTCACCATCTTTCCCACCATGTTCCCGCGCGACGGGCTGCAGCCTGACCATTTTATCTTCGCGTGCCTGGTTAAGGCTTGCTCTAGCTTGGGTGCTTTAAGAGTGGCCAAGCAAGTGCACACGCGATTCTTGTTGTCGCCATATTCGAAAGATGAAGTTGTTGAGTCGTCTTTGCTTGATATGTATGCGAAATGTGGATTGGTAGATATTGCACGTTTGGTCTTTGACTCGATGTCTTTTAAGAATGCGATTTCTTGGACGGCCATGGTTTCCGGGTACGCTAGGAGTGGGCGGAAATCTGAAGCTATTAAGCTTTTACATGGTATGTGTGACAAGAATTTGGTTTCTTGGACTGCTCTGATATCTGGCTTGGTACAGAGTGGACATTGGGTTGATGCTTTCAATCTTTTTATTGAAATGAGACGAGAAGGAATGGATATTGAAGATCCGTTTATTCTCTCGAGCATTGTCGGAGCATCTGCTAATTTTTCCACGTTGGAGCTCGGAAAGCAAGTTCATTGCTTAGTTTTGGCTCTTGGTTATGAATCTAGCTTATTTGTGAGCAATGCTTTGGTGGATATGTATGGAAAATGTAGCGATGTAATAGCTGCAAAGAGTGTATTTGACAGTATCTTGGTAAAAGATGTAGTTTCTTGGACTTCTATCATTGTTGGGATGGCTCAGCATGGCCGAGCCGAGGAAGCTTTGTCACTGTATGACAAGATGATTTTGACTGGGTTAAAGCCAAATGAAGTGACTTTCGTAGGACTTGTCTATGCTTGTAGCCATGTTGGTTTAGTTAGCAAAGGACGTCAACTTTTTAAATCTATGGTTGAGGATTATGGATTGAGCCCTTCTTTGCTGCATTATACATGCTTATTAGATCTTTTCAGTCGGTCAGGTCACCTTGATGAGGCTGAAAACCTTCTTAATACTATGCCATATAGGCCTGATGAAGCTGCTTGGGCTGCTTTATTGAGTGCTTGTAAGAAGCATGGAAATACCCAATTAGGTGTTAGGGTTTCCAATCAACTGCTGAGCTTAAAACCAGAAAATCCTTCAACCTACATACTGCTATCTAACGTTTATGCTAGTGCTTCTATGTGGGAATGTGTATCTAAAGTGAGGAAGTTAATGGTGGTTGAGGAATTCAAGAAGGAACCTGGTTACAGTTGCATTGACTTGGGAAAGGAAAGTCTAGTGTTCTGTGCAGGGGAGGAGACAGCGAATCCGTCTAAGGGTGAGATTTATGTTCTGCTTAAAGAGCTCGATGCAGAGATGAGGACAAGGGGTTACGTACCCGACACTAGTTGGGTTTTGCACAACATGGAGGAGCAAGAGAAGGAAAGGCAACTCTTTTGGCATAGTGAAAGGCTGGCTGTTACTTATGGGCTGCTTAAGGCGGTTCCTGGGACAGTTATAAGAGTCGTGAAAAATCTTCGTGTTTGTGGAGATTGCCATACTGTTCTGAAGTACATTTGTAGCATCATGGCAAGGGAAATTGTTGTCAGGGATGCTAAAAGATTTCACCATTTTAAGAACGGCAAGTGCTCCTGCTCCGACTTTTGGTGATCATAGGATTGCAGCGATCTCTCTTCCATTCCCTCTTTAGAAATCTGCTTATTTCCACATTTTGGGTAAAGAATCTAGGCCCGGACTTGACAATGTCTTCTTTAAAGTCCTACTTGCGTACCTCTTTTACCCTCCTTTATAGGTGCTAGTTAATAGCTGACATAATTTTGAAGTTCCGAAGTCCTCCTTTTAGGTGCTTATTATCTATGTATATATTTTTTTGCTATCGCCAACACTTACAATTGTATAATTCCAAATTTTCTTTTACTTTTTTTTTTCTTTTTCAAAGGTCCTTTGTATCCATTAAGCTCAAATCATGTGCAAACTTTTCAATCTGTACATATTCCTATTATATCTACTTTACAATATTTACATTAGTCTAGTAGTATTCTATGTGTATTCAGCCCCCATGCTTGGCACAGCTCCTTGTTTTGGTCTATTGCACGGCTCCTTCTCCGGCTAGAGTTCTGTAGTATATCCATTGAGCTATTACTTGCATACACCCATTCACTGTAGCTTGTTTATGTTTCAAAATTCTTGCATTTCTTTCTTGCCAAATCCCATAGACAACCAATGCTACTATAAGTTTACACAATCTGGCTTTAAGACTTTTCCCCCTGAATTGTGTGGTTGTGTGTTGAAGGAAATACTGCCATGAGATTAAGGAAATACTCATCTTCATCTTGTTAAAAGCTTCCTTCCACATATAGGTATCAAAAGGGCTGGCCGACCCGGCCCGTTTTACGCTCGGGCTGGCCCAGCCCTAGGGGTGAATAGTACTAGCCCTCACCTTTAGGGCCTTTCGCCTGGGCTAGGGCCAGGCCTATTTATTTCCCGAAATTATCCAGGCCCAGCCCGGCCCAGCCCTAAAAAGCCCGAGTTAGGCACTAAAAAACTGGCGGCCCGAAATAAGCCCATTTTGTAGGCCCTGCGCGGTTTTAAGGCTAGCCCGACCCGGCCCTTTCTTGGCCCAAAAATGGGCCCTAAATATGGCCCCCAAGTTGTCCCTTATTCTAGCCCGAATTTTAGCCCTCAAAAAGGCCCTATTCTGGCCCTAATTTTGGGCAGGTCCCACAATTTTCAAATATTTTGATTCCCCCCTTTCCCCCCAACGGCTAGATTCTTTAATATTTGCCAAAATTTCACTTCTACCCCCCCCCCCCCCCACAACAGCTATATAACGGCTAGTTTGGTTCAACTTTTTTTTAACAACTCTTTTAAAGTTTTTTTTATACTTTTACCCTCCCAACAACTATAAACGTATAGTTTTAGGGGCATTTTGGTCTTTTATGTATTTTGAAAAATCTATAAATTCACACTTTTTCTTTCATATTTTTCACACTAATCTTCTTACTCTCTCTTATCTAAACATTTTACATTTCTACAAGTTTTGTTACTATTTTCCTCTCCAATTTTTAATTACAAGTATTACTTACTTGTTTACTAATTACTACTCTCGCTAAATTCTAATTACTAACTATTGCTCTGATACTCTCTAATTCTTTTGTTTAATAATTACTAATTAGTAATTAGTGAATTCTTATTTATTAATTACTGTTATCAAATTCTTTTTAATTACTAACTCTCTCCAATTTTGAATTACTAATTACTCTTATTCATTTGTTACTCTCTAATTCTTTTTAATTGTTATTTTTAATTACTAATTACTGCTCTTATTCCTATACATTTAGTTACTCATACTAGTTTTATTTTTCAATCTAGTAAAAAAGTTTAAGGTCAAATATTGCTGGATTACTGAAGAAACTGAAGCGTGGATCATCATCATGAAAAACACCACCGCCACCACAAGCATCACCACCACAGCCATCACAAACACCAATCCAGAGTCTGCATTTTCAGCGAGCGAGAAGGTTTTGGACGACAAGAGGAGTCGTCTTAACCCCGAGTTGCTCGAACTGATCCATTGCTCATGCGGGGAATGGATTAGCTGTTGTCCACGTGATTTGGCCATCCATGCAGCCCTGTGGGCAGGCCAGATTATGCCATCCGCTACATAATACAGCGGATGGCAAAATACTGTCCGCCCACACGCCCAGATATCACGCCTAGACGGCTAGATCGCGCGAGCAACGGCCCCATTGCCCGTTTGGGCAATGGATCAAGACCATATATATATATATAGGGAGCTGATCCATTGATAGCGCTAGCAAAATGGGAGAAGTTGCTAGCGCGATCTGGCCGTCCATCCTGAAAGATGGACGGCCCAGATTGCGCCTTTTTCCAAAACTGATCCCCGTCCGCCATACAGTCTCGCGGACAGGATTTTTACCTTTTTGCCCTCCTCCCATGTCCGCGAGACTGTCTCGCGGACGCCTTTCTGTTCCTGACATGTGTCAGGAAAAAGGCGTCCGCGAGACAGTATGGCGGACGATCTCTAGGCTGACATACTGTCGGGACCTGTCCTCTCGGTTGCCTAGAAAGTCTCCCTAATTCTCGGCTCTTTCAGCAAAATTTTTGCGGGCTTTCAGATTCACTTGCTTCCATTTTCAGCACCCTTCAAGCTTCTTGGAGTAACACACTTGGTTCAAGCATCACTCAAGCAAGGTAAAGTTTGTGATCTTGCTACCGTTTATCTTAGTAATTTTAATTTGTTATGTTCAGTAAATATATAATTAGCAAAATGGGAGACACTTTTGAGATTATGTATATGGTATCCTAAATCGGTCTAATCGTCAAGATAATTTTGAGATAATAAGCGTATTCTATTTCTACATAGGTCTTTTTCACAATGTCTGATTTCGTGTCGAGCTCCAGCACCCCCGTAGATGCTAGTGATCCGTATCTAGGACGAACCTTTCAAACGTTGGAAGAAGCTGGAGAATGTTTTCGAGCTTATTCATTGAGGGTTGGTTTTGGCATTAGAATAAAAACTACAAGAACAAGCAGCGTATCGAAAAGGATATGCTCTCGCTTATACGAGTGTCATAGGGGCAGAAACCCAGTGCAAAATGAGACACGCGTAGGCAACGATGACAGTGATGATGACGAAATAGGGTATGCGCGGAGAAGACGGGATTGCTTTGCGCGCACGAATTGCCAGGTCAAGATGTTCGTAAGCTATAAAGCCAAACAAGATCATTGGCTTATTACCAGCCTGGAACTGGCACACAATCACCCGTTAGTAACCCCTTCTAAGGTGAGTCAGATGCATCAACACAAGAAGATGGGTAAGGTCGCGAGGAGCCTAATTCACACAATGAGCGATGCGCGGCTAGGACCTACCGACATGATTAATGTTCTTGCTGAACAGGCTGGGGGAATTCAAAATTTAAACTTTAACACGACAGACGTTCGTAACGCGGTCCGAACCCATAGACGAGCCGCGTATGACCTCAATGATGCGCAAGCGACAATGAGCCTATTGAAACGGATGCAGATGGAGGACCCGCAGTTTACCTTCGACTATAAACTTGACGACGAGCATCGAGTTAGCACAATTTTTTGGGTCGACGGTCGTTCGAGGCTAGCTTATAAGCATTTTGGGGATGTCGTGACTTTCGACACCACATACCGTACCAACAAGTACTCGATGCCGTTCGCTCCTTTCACGGGCGTCAATCATCATTATCACTCCATCCTGTTCGGGTTCGCCTTGTTAAGGGACGAGAGCGAGAGTTCTTTTGAATGGTTGTTTAGGGTGTGGCTGGAAGCAATGAACTTCAAAGCACCGACTGTTATCATCACCGATCAAGATTTGGCAATGAAGAAGGCTATTGCTACCGTCTTCCCAGATACTCGACACAACTTGTGCACTTGGCACATAAGCAACAAATACCCGGAACGTCTGCATCACATGTACGCAAAGTATCCAGACTTTAAACAGGATTTTGACAAATGCGTCCTCAAGTCATTAACGATTGAGGAATTCGAGGAGAGGTGGGAAAAGCTTGTTCGGGATTACTCATTGCAAGACAACGAGTGGCTCCAGCACTTGTACGGGCTCAAAGAGCAATGGATTGGCGTTTACACGAGAAGTCATTTTTCTGCGGGCATGAAAACGACGGGCAGGAGTGAATCTATGAATGCCACGTTCGATAGTTATGTGGGTACAGCTACCAATTTGAAGAGTTTCGTCACATCAGCACAAAAAGCGGTTGCGTCGTTGTTCGTGAAAGAAAGGGCTGCAGACTTTGCAACCACGTACAAGCAAAGGAGAAGGTTGCTTGAGACCCCGCTGGAGCTGAACGGTGCCAAAGTCTATACGAAGGAGATCTTCCTGCTATACCAAGTAGAGCTGCAAAAATCGGGCCGATACAGTATATACAAGGTGGCAGAAAAGTCGTCGCGTGAGTACAAGGTTTATTCGCTCGTGAATGACCTCGTCCCTGAGAAGCTGCGCAGAATTTATACGGTGACCCACGACACATTGACGGACTCGGTGACATGTGTTTGCAAGAAGTTTGAGTTCCATGGCATCCTGTGTAGACACATTCTGCGGTTTTTCACACAGAAGAATATCAGGACAATCCCCGATAAATACGTCCTGCCACGGTGGACGAAAGGTGCAAACAGGTTGCACGGTACCATTTCCTTTCCGGAGCACCCGTATACTGACTTTGAAGAATCAGAGACGTTGCGGTATAATCATCTGGTGACGATGTTCACCCGTTTGTCCGTAAAGGGTGCTGCTACAATGGTCGGATATAAACATCTCCTCGAGGTAGCTCAGCAGCAAGAGCCCATCGTCGACCAATTGGAAGCAGCTTCAGTCAGCAATGCGGTTGACACCGAGCCTACGACGGGATCAGAAGATGACGAGCCGGGGGAGGGAGCCGACAATGATATCCGGCCTTCGGATCCAATTATATCGCAAACGAAAGGCCGCAAGAGATCTACGCGGATGAAAAGCTCTATTGAGACGGCAACTCAACCAAAAAAGCTAAGAAGGTGTGCATTGTGCAACAAAATGACAGACCACGACAAGCGGAACCATTACAAGGCACTGGGGATAAGTCCAGTGCCTTTGCAAGACGGGGAAGAAGATGATGCCGAGGATGAGGACGAACAAGCTGCAGTGGAACTTTAGTGTACTGAATATTTTGTAATAATCTTTTATGAGCCATCAAAAGTGTCGGACATTTTGTAATAATATTTTAGTAATGACTCGTTTGTAATAACCTTTACAATCATTTTTTTATATGTGATTTCTTACACTGTCCGCTACACTGCGCAGCACAACATTAGAAACCTAAGGTATTAAAGAATACCCCCCCTACAACACTTAGTTTGGCTTTTCTTTTTGGTTTACTTCTCTACGTCCGCTATACTATGTAGCGGACGGCCCGCAGAATACCCCCCTACAACACTTAGTTTTTTTTTTGTTTTGGTTTACTTCTCTACGTCCGCTATACTATGTAGCGGACGGCCCCGCAGAATACCCCCCCTACAACACTTAGTTTTTTTTTGTTTTGGTTTACTTCTCTACGTCCGCTATACTATGTAGCGGACGGCCCCGCAGAATACCCCCCCTACAACACTTAGTTTTTTTTTGTTTTGGTTTACTTCTCTGCGTCCGCTATACTATGTAGCGGACGGCCCCGCAGAATACCCCCCTACAACACTTAGTTTTTTTTTTTTTTGGTTTACTTCTCTGCGTCCGCTATACTATGTAGCGGACGGCCCCGCAGAATACCTCCCCTACAACACTTAGTTTTTTTTTTGTTTGGTTTACTTCTCTGCGTCCGCTATACTATGTAGCGGACGGCCCCGCAGAATACCCCCCCTACAACACTTAGTTTTTTTTTTGTTTTGGTTTACTTCTCTGCGTCCGCTATACTATGTAGCGGACGGCCCCGCAGAATACCCCCCTACAACACTTAGTTTTTTTTTTTGTTTTGGTTTACTTCTCTGCGTCCGCTATACTATGTAGCGGACGGCCCGCAGAATACCCCCCTACAACACAGTTTTTTTTTTGTTTTGGTTTACTTCTCTGCGTCCGCTATACTATGTAGCGGACGGCCCCGCAGAATACCCCCCTACAACACTTAGTTTTTTTTTTGTTTTGGTTTACTTCTCTGCGTCCGCTATACTATGTAGCGGACGGCCCCGCAGAATACCCCCCTACAACACTTAGTTTTTTTTTTGTTTTGGTTTACTTCTCTGCGTCCGCTATACTATGTAGCGGACGGCCCCGCAGAATACCCCCCTACAACACTTAGTTTTTTTTTTGTTTTGGTTTACTTCTCTGCGTCCGCTATACTATGTAGCGGACGGCCCCGCAGAATACCCCCCCTACAACACTTAGTTTTTTTTGTTTTGGTTTACTTCTCTACGTCCGCTATACTATGTAGCGGACGGCCCCGCAGAAACACTGATTATCGAACACTTGGTTATTTTTTGAACACTTGCCCTGCAGATAGACAGATATCCAACACTTGGTTTCCCACCGTTAAATCATATCGGTCAATAAAATCAATCGCATTCAATAAATTTTTTTTAAAAAAGTGTTGTAACGTTACAATGTGAATTGGGGAACATCATCTCTCGCGGGAATGATGTTCCTTACACGGATTTACAATAAACCTAATAGCTCTAGGCCGGCCATTCATAATTTGCCAAGCAATCCTATACCTAAAGTCTTGTATGCATTCTTCGCTCCAGACAGTCTTCTTGAGGCTCTCAGACCGGCAAATGTAATCCATGTACATGCAGAGGAAGACGCCGCAGTCCGAGGAATTATGTTGCTTGGGCCTACTCCTCTTCAATCGGAAAATGAGGACCGGCCTGCGCGATACCTTCTCCCGACGCCTACCATTGACCAGGGCAGCAAAAAGATTCTGCGAGAACCATAATAAGCATTAAACATAGCTAGCAAAATAAGATTAATCAGTTTTATAATATGCAAGTTACAACAAGAAGGAAACAGGATCTTACCATGGCATCCAACTGGCCTATGCCTCGGTACATATCAATCACAGGCATCACGTCGGTATCATCGTAGAGACTGTCGACGACTGAAACCGTGCTCTGTAATGGTTCGTAGCAAACCAAGTACCAGTGGGCATTCCCTAAAAAGGGGATTAGAAACACGTCGGCAACACTTGCGCTCACTGGACTATCCCTAGCAAGATATGCTTGTAGGTTAGGGGACGGTTTCCACTGGGCCATGGTTCTCCCCTTCCTTGCATTGCCCCAGTCGTGCCACTCTTGTACTAGGAGCTGATGAAAAAAAGCATCCAAGATAAACACGCGCGGACCGATGTTTGGATGCTCCCGACACCTTCGCCTCAGAATTTGCACGTAGTGCGAGATGACACCGCTGTCTAACCAAGCTCCCGGCGCCAGCGAGGCGATCTCTGTCCAAGAGGCATTGTAATCCAAGCCCTCGGGGTGATCCATGTCATACGACGCTCCGTCTTGGGGGGCCCCGCTAAAATAACGGGCTCGGATTAGATCGCATTTATGCGGCTTTAGGGGCCTGGCTGGATGCCCTTTCGGATATTGCCCTCGGGGGTCGATCGGGGGATATTGGCCTCCAATTCCTTCTTCGGCCGGCTGATATTCCCCTCCGGGGCCGCCAACTGGTCCCGCCCACGGGACAATGGGCAGTGCCTCGGAGAAACCGTAGTTTCCGAAAGGACAGTCTTGCGTGACTTGAGAGAGGGGTTCCGGGAACAAATTGAAGGAGGGGCCGCTGTAATCGCCCCACGACGCTTGAGCCTGTCCCATCCCCGCTTCAGAGGTACCACCAACTCCCTGACTCACCCCTGAAGCCTGTCCAGAGGGATCACCGTATCCCTGGCTGACGCCCGTATAACCCATTCCCGGGCTGACTCCCGAAGACTGGCCCGATGCTTGGCGCAAAAAATTCCCGCAGCCTAAAGCCAATGTCGCAGCCTGTTGGCAAAGATCCTCGCCCATTGCGCTCACCAGATCCCTCCGCTCACTCAACTTCTGGAAGAATGCAAGCGAGGCATTAACCTACATCCAAAGAGATAAAAAATTAAGTAACTTCAATCAGACATTTATATTCAACTAATTTGGTTCAAGTCAGACTTGTTGGGCAACTTACGAGATTGTATGCCATACGCTCATCGATCTGACCCCTAGGCGCATACCTCTCCCCACGTTCAAAGTTTACAGGGGCTACTCTCCTCCGCGTGATGCGGTAGTACCACTCATCGTACTGATCGATGCTGATAACGGGGTCTGGCTCCGAGACGATGGCCGCCAGTGTGTCCTGCCAAGAAGTCCAAAGCTCTATTTCGGCCGCGCACAATTCGTACGCATTGGCGGTGCCAAACACTCCGACATCCGGTGGGTTCCTGTTAACCCTCATATCCGGGGCATCGACTGGCAAACCCTGCTCCAACTCAAAATGGCGCATTGCTCGGTCGGGCAGCTGCCACTCTGCGACCTCGAAATGGATCAGGGGTGTGCGCTGCAACCCGGAGAGCGTGAAGACGAACGACTCTCCCACCCGTCGCGCCAAACGTATGTACGGTGCCCAACGCATTTGGCCCGGAGATAGACGGTCGAACTCCCCTCGATAGTACGTAATGTTGTGATGGGGATCGACTCTCCTCTTGTAGTGGCTAGCCCTCCGGCTGTACTCCCAAGCACACAACCGAGGCCAGACTTTGTCGGTTCCATCCCTACGCGTTGGTGCACCGGGAGCAAGGTGTTCGTAAGACCACACCTGAGAACATCAAAAAATTATATTTATATCGTCGATTCAACAAAAATAAAACACAATAACGAAGACATGATTTATATGATATACCTGCAATAGCGAGAGACATGCACATATGGCTTTGGAGTTGGGCCTCGTTGCCTTGTGCAATGCTCGGTACAGATACGAAAGAACCGCTGCACCCCAGGCATAATCCCCAACCTCCGACAGGTTACCCAACAACGGTAAATATTTCACGCTGACCGTGTTCTTCGACGTCGTTGGGAATAAAATTGCTCCCATCACCCACAAGAGGAAGGCCTTTGTGTACACCACAAGCTCACGGCCCGTATAGTTTTCCGGCAAAACCCCGTAGGTATCTACCAACCACTTCAACTTTATACCACCAGTGCTAAATTGATCCTGGGGTATCGAAGTGAAGAAGTCTCGCGCTGTTCTCTTATTCGTTGCGTCTGACGGAGGAGCAATTACCGGCCGCCCCGTCACCGGCAACCCCAAGATGAACCCTACATCTTCTAGGGTAATCGTCATCTCTCCGAGCGGGAAGTGAAACGTATTCGTTTCACTTCTCCACCTCTCAACAAGGGCACCTATCAAGGCCCGGTCAAGCTGTTGAAAGATCTGCCCATGCGTGAAAATCCCAAACCCAATTCCACGCAGTATTCTTTTCTGGGACTTGTTCAATTTCCATCTCGTGAACTCGCGAGATACTTCTACGGTGGTGAGAAGTTCTCTTTCCTACGAATTATTAATAAATACAATTTAAGCAAAATGAACGGTAAAACAACGTTCGTAATAATAAGAAAGTTGATAAATAATGTATCTTACTCCACCATCCCATATGAGCGTACTGATATGGTTGGCTTGGTCGTATAACACGGATGGATCTTCTGGTCCAGGGATAAATTCCATTTTTTGCAACTGAAACTATGGAATCGGATTTTACAAACGCTAGCACATGAACAAATACATACATATATAAATCCTCATCATCGCTAGCACATGCTCAATGCATAATCAAAACCACGCATAAAACGCAATATTGATCACAACTATAGATTAGAAACATGTAAAGGATTGATTTTGTGAACTTACGTGATCTATTAGGGGGTATTAAAGCTGCTCTTATGAAGAAATTGCGCAGATCTGCTTGCCAACGCCGCTGGGAATATTTGTGAGTAGGAAGAACGGAGAAGAGTGTAGAAGTTATAGGACTTTCTTTTGGGTTTGAATATATATATTTGCTGTCCGTTGGACAATATATATTTGCCGTCCGCTATATAGTATCGCGGATGACATTAGTCTGTTCCTTGTCCGCTATATAGTATCGCGGACGATAGACTTTTGGTTGTTTTGGTAGTTTTCTCTACGTCCGCTATACTATGTAGCGGACGGCCCCGCAGAATACCCTCTCCAACACTTAGTTTTTTCTACACTTAGTTCCACCTCTCCAACACTTAGTCCAACACTTAGTTTTTTCTACACTTAGTTCCACCTCTCCAACACTTAGTCCAACACTTAGTTTTTTCTACACTTAGTTCCACCTCTCCAACACTTAGTTTTTTTCTTTTGGTTGTTGTCTCTACGTCCGCTATACTATGTAGCGGATGGCCCCGCAGACGCTGATAGACTGTCCGCTATATAGTATCGCGGATATACATACCGCAGAAAATGGTTGGCACGGACCAAACTGTCCGCTATATAGTATCGCGGATATACTTACCGCAGAAAATGGTTGGCACGGACCAGACATTTAGTTTGGCACGGACCAGACATTTAGTTCCCGACCTTCCCGAACCCCGGCCTAAGCGGAGGGCCTTATATCCGCTATATATATAGAGAGCTATACAATGTAGCGTAATGTAATAAATTGGAATAAATTGGCGCCCGTAATGCAGTTTTAATAAATTGAAATAAATTGGCCCCGAAGACTTGTTTTAGCGACATAGTAGGTTAATGCTATTTTAATAAACTGACGCCCGAAGACTTGTTTTAGCGACGGAATCAACAATCTCAATTTTTCCAAAAAATAATGTACGATTCATAATCAACGATCTCAATATATCAAGGCAACAAAAAAAGGCACAATTAAGCAAGAAAAAATTTGAAAACATAATAAACAAGAACATAAATTTTTTTATTATAATAAACTATGGTTCACAAATGGGGTACGAAAGCTTTTCACAAGCGCTCCGATCAAAGATTACAACTTGAAAATCCCACCACCCAAGGTGTTCGAACACTACAAAGTCCCCGAGTTCGAGGCCATGCTGGCGCACGAAGACGTTCCAACCCTCTGCGAATTCCTTTTTTTGGGATCGGCCGGGCTTCAGCTTGATTTCAACCTGCCATGCCCCCTTGCGGCTATATAATCTTGCACTATCATGAATTGTTGTAAATTGATTGGTAAATGCTTCCGGTATGTCCTACCAAACACAAAATACAAAAAATAGGTTAGTTTTGGTTAAGAAAAACAAAAGATCAAACTTTTAACACACGAAAATACAGAGAAAGAGAAAGAGGGATAGCCTACAAGTTCATGCTCAAATCCCGGCATCATGACTTTGAAAAAGTGTTTGCCTACCAGGTGCAAGTTGCCAATATAATCGTAGGCGTAGGTGGTCTCCGATCCAGAAGCCATCGAGATCGGCGTTGAGGGGAGGACGGTGGTGTCGGCGGAGATGTGGGTGACCGGAGATGTGGGTCGCCGTAGATGGGGTAGCGGCTTGGGTTAGATGTTCGAGAGAGAGAGAGAGAGGGGATGCCGTCCGCTACAATAATATATATACCCCGATCTGATTAAATATTTATAGCAGGAGAGAGTTGACGAAGGGACGCCGTCCGCTACATTGGAGATTTCCCACAAAGCGGACACTGTTGACGCCATACAGATACCAAGGGGACAGTTCTCGGGGCTCACGCCCGAGACTTTATAGGCGACCGAGAGGACAGGTCCCGACATGTGTCAGCCTAGAGATCGTCCGCCATACTGTCTCGCGGACGCCTTTTTCCTGACACATGTCAGGAACAGAAAGGCGTCCGCGAGACAGTCTCGCGGACATGGGAGGAGGGCAAAAAGGTAAAAATCCCGTCCGCGAGACTGTATGGCGGACGGGGATCAGTTTTGGAAAAAGGCGCGATCTGGACCGTCCATCTTTCAGGATGGACGGCCAGATCCGCCTTCCAAAACTGATCCCCGTCCGCGAGACAGTATGGCGGACGGGATTTTTACCTTTTGGGATGGACGGGATGGACGGCCAGATCGCGCTAGCAACTTCTCCCATTTTGCTAGCGCTATCAATGGATCAGCTCCCATATATATATATATATATATATATATATATGGTCGTGATCAATTGATAGCGCTAGCAAGTTGCTAGCACTGTTTGGCCGTCCGCTACATTATGTAGCGGACGGTGAAAAAAATCGCTGTTGTGGCGCGCGATCTGGCCGTCCATTCTCGCCCGTGGATGGCCAGATCGCGCTAGCAACTTGGGTTAAGTTGCTAGCGCTATCATTTTATCATCTCCCACATATATATATATATATATATATATATATATATATATATATATATATATATATATATATATATATATATATATATATAGGGTCGTGATCCATTGATAGCGCTAGCAAGTTGCTAGCATTGTTTGGCCGTCCGCTACATTATGTAGCGGACGGTGAAAAAAATCGCTGTTGGGGCACGCGATCTGGCTGTCCATTCTCGCCCAAGGATGGCCAGATCGCGCTAGCAACTTGGGTTAAGTTGCTAGCGCTATCATTTTATCATCTCCCAAATATATATATATACATACATATATATATGTACATACATATATATATATATATATATATACATATATATATATAGCTGATCCGTTGATAGCGCTAGCAAAATAGGAGATTTTGCTAGCGCGATCTGGCTGTCCACGAGCGATCGGTGGACTGTCAAGATCTTTTTTTGCACTATTTTCTGACAAAAATACCCATCTATTGTCCGCTACATTATGTAGCGGACAAGATCACAGATTTGGATTTGGTCTTAAATCCCTTATCCTCTTTTTATTTTACTTATTCATAATTGTTTGCTCTAATCAGCCTACTTCGGTTTCTTTCAAAAAAAAATTAAATTTGTTCGTATATATCTTTGACAACCATTACTGTCCATCTTTTTCTCTCTTATTGACTGTTGTTTCAATTCCCGTTCAGTGCCTTTAACATGAATTGTCCACGTGCTGTCAAAACCTGCATTCCAGGCAACACATTTTGTGAAAATCTGAACCGCTATAGACCGACCGTTCTTGCATCATTATCTAAACTGCCGTAAACTATCACTACATCACTATTAATGATGTATTACCCTCTAATTGCCCTTACTTTAACAACATTTATCTTTTAGTCTTCTAATGCAATGGTGTCCATAACTCATTGGCACAACTGAGCTATAATTTTACAGATCAACATTACCCCTTGACTCGTGGGCACCTTGTTCGTACGAGTCAATTCAATTTCATAGCCATGTTTTAGGCAATTACCTACACTATTCAACTACTCAATAAAATTGAGTTTTAATAGGCCTCCTTTATCAACCTTACTGCTTCATTCTCCTCTTCTTACTTCTTATTTCTCGTGTACTTGTGATTTCTCTAATCACTCACATTCCTTTTTTAACAACCATGGGAAAGAAGAAATGAATCCCAAAAGGTGAAGAAAAAATGAATGTTCCTTTCCCAACTCACCCTCGATGGGGCATAGGACCGCTTAGGGATCACATTGCTCCCATGGATCATTATGTACTGATTACAACCAAAATAAAACCCTAAACCTCTCAGCCTTCACATCTTAGGTCCCCTTATTAGAGATGGGACCTCTTCTTTACCTGGCTACCCTGTAGCATCGATAGTGGACTTAGTCTTATTCTTATCGATTTCAATCCCCTTTTAATGTACTACGAATCTTAAGAAGTTCCCCACAGAGACACCAAAGGCACATTTTAGTGGTTTCATTTTCAACTCGTTCATCTCATCCTAACAAAGCCATCCTTCAAATGTCGTACGTGTTCTTGGTAGTCACTTGATTTGATTACCACATCGCCAATATTTACTTCTAAAAATTTTCCAATCATATTATGGAAAATTAAGTTCATTGCCCTCTGGTATGTAGCTCCAGTGTTTTTTTTAAACCAAATGGCATCACTAACCAGTCAAATGTTCCTGTTGATCCTGGACACCTAAATGCGGTTTTATGTACATCTTGGTCAAGAAAAGTATGATTATATTTAGATCTTTTATTCATAAATGATATGACTGCATGTTTTGACGTTGAAGCAACTAATGAAGCCACCACAAGCATCACATATTGATCTTTAGGGATAGCAATATTTAAATTCCTAAAGTCGATGCAAACTCGTAACTTGCCATTTTTTCTTTCACATAGGTACCATATTCGATAACCATTCAACAACATACCTTGCAGGTCAGATGAAGTTTGCCTTCACTAACTTCTTGATCTCTTCCTTGACCAGCAAAGTTTATTCTATTGACATCTTCCTAAGGGCCTGGACAAAGGGTTTGAAACCTTGCTTAATGGATAACTTGTGCTTAACCAGCCTTCTATCTAAGTGTGACATTTCATCATACCTCAGGCAAAATATTCCTTGACCAATTCCGCTATTTGCTCTTATATCTTGTTTAGCAGTTGAGAGCTAATAAAAATAGCTTCTGTTTCTAGTGGATTTCCAATAGAGGAGCTTGGACTTCTGCTTTCAAATCATCTAGTTTAGCTGGGGCTAAACTCAAATCTTATAGCTTAACTCCATCCGATCTCGATATTCATCCATTATACATTTTGCCCAATCAATAGTGGACAATTTTGGTATTCTTTTTTTTTTCAGAGCATACACCATCAACTTTTGGAACATGGCCACTAAAATATCTTGTCCTACTTCCTCTTTGCTTAGTCTCGCATCCCAATTTTTGACCAGTCTGGGTCGCGGCCTTGATTCTTCAATATCACTGTTCCTTTCTTTGCCTTTACCTTCTTGAACAAAAGGTCCTTCTTCCTTTTGTTCTCTATTAACACTTCTTTCCTGACATTTACTCATTGAAAACAACCTGATTTGCATATGGAAAAGACCTAGTGTTACCAAGTCCAACCACCTCATCTTTGTTTATCTGTATCTAGTCGACTGTAGACCTCAGCCAACTGAGTCTGTCCACACATTAACACCTTATCATCAGCAATTTCCAAACGCTCTACTCCTTGATGGTAAAATCCTTGCTTTGTATAGTTAGAGTTAGCCAAAAAGGGCTTGTCATATGCCCATGCTAACTCTTCAATTTTTCTTCCATCTTGTTCTTGTTTCCAAAATAACAATACTTGATGGAAGAAGAGGGTTTGCACCCTTTAGCATGAATCCAATTTATGTCCGGCAGTGTGTTGAAACTAGGCGATGAAGCGATCACAAAGAAAGGTGACATCTTCGTTTTCTTTTTGACCGTCAACTCGATAAGCACTACTCCTTTGGGTTTATATACTCCCCAGCAAAATTACATACCACAATCTCAGAAGGAAGAAAGTCCTTTTCATCCTTCCATAGTTTCCTCAACATTCTTATAGGTAAACTACTAGCTATCACGCCATTATTGACTAGCACCCCAACCACGGGCTGGCCATTTATTAATGTTTTAATGAAGAGTGGCTTTAAATGCTTAGTTCTCTGAGGGTCAGGCATAGTTAATATGACCCTATTTTCTTGATCCATTACAATCTCTTTGTTCTTGAGCTGAGTGTACTCCTTCTCTTCACATATTTCTCCCTTTTCTTCCACTACAAAGCTACTCAAAGCTGGGGATCTCTCTCATTCCACATCGCCTTCATTTTTCAAAATTTGTCCTTCTTTTGCCTCAAATGTCATGGGCAATGTGAATGCCATGTTGCAATCAATTATAACATCGTGATCTCCAGAGAATAAACTCCTTCTAGCCCATGTCTTGTTAAGTTTTGCAACTCTTATCTTTCCTTGATTATTCACAGTTTCCTCAATAGCCACATCACTTCAGCTACTTGGCGGGTTTATCACCATATTCCACACCATTGTATTAGGCATGTCCAACCGTTTGGGGTCTCTGTTGCTATTTTTTATTTCAACTTGCCTTCAGGGTTCTATTGAGCCTTTTCATCCATCTCACCTTGGTTCACACCTCTCATCCATGTCCGCTTTTGTCGATCCACCTAAATTTTCTTATTTTGAATCTCCTTTCTCATTATGGTGGCAAACTTCCTTTGAACTCTCCTCTTTTGGGTCATTCTTAGAATTCTGATAAGCACCTGGGGAAGAGAGTTTTTGCTACCTAACCGCATGTCATGATTGTCTTGTGGCATTCTCGACTTGATCATCCTCAGTTTTTATCGAGGAACCATTGTTGTGACATTACCTTGTTTATTGTTTCTAAACATGTACTGTGGATCAAAGGGTCCAAACTTTGGTTTCACCACTCCTGTCCCCAAATGTTTTGATCGGGCAGTATTCTGATGCATTCCTTCTTAAGTCAAATCTGGTTGTCGATATGTCACACTTGGTGGGAAATACTTCTTATGTTCTTGGCTTTTCTTTCGATGATTCTCAAGTAGTCTTCTCCTCTCTCCTTTCTGTAGCCACATTCGTTTTGACCATTCAATCGATAAACCACAACTTTGACACACTGGTTCACCAGTTGGTCCTATCTTTGATACCGAGGTTTTAAGTCTTAAGAAGACACTACTCCTGCTAGCACTAAATCCTTCAACAGCCCATACAATCGTTCATTTGTCTTTTCCTCTATAATGGACATGTTTCTCTAATGGCTTTATCTTTTTGAAATTGTCTTGTTCCATAATGCTAACATCACTCAACTCTTCTGTCGATAGACACCACATTGATGTCTACATCCATCTCTAAAAATGGGTCGCTATTGACTTCCATCACTTCTTTGCCTTTATCCACAAAATTCAACATCCTAGCTTCGATTTGATCCTGCACGGCATTCTGAACAACACAATCTTTAGTATCATGGCTATTCATATTATGCCACTTTAAAATTTTGCCCTCTTATCCTTTGGAGCCTTTAGAGGGCTTTGTACTTGAATGAAGTTTACTTTTACAGGTAATAAAAAAATCCAATATGCTTGACTAATGTCGAATGAATACTTTTTCATCGATGTCGATGGGTTTAACTTGGTAGGCTGTTTGGAGGGTAAGTTGATTAGCTTCCTGGTTCTAACTAGGGGCTCAAAAACCATAGTTTTCTTTCCAACTATCTCTGTTGCGTGAACTTGTAGATTGATGGGATTTTGAAAATAACTTTGCATTGATGAGTTCTTCCTCACTTGTTCTTCATTCAACAATGTTTCATATCCAGCCACCCTAGACAATAGTTCAAAGAGATGTGAATTCCATACCTTCGAACTATTTCCTAATTTCTAGTTCTGAACAATTTAAGCCAAGTTCGCCAATTTGGACTTTGGCATTTGAAAATGACATTTGTTTTAGGGCACTTTTAATCTCTATAAGAATTGTTCAGCATTCTCTCCCGTCGACTGCTTTAGCCTTGCCAAATCTGCCAAAGAGATCTCCAACTCCATTTCAAAGAATTGTGCATGAACAAAGTCCTCCATGTCTCGCCAAGAGAACACGGAGTTAGATGGCAAATTAGCGAACCATGAGAAGCAACTCAGTTAACGAGTACTGGAGCCATTTCAATTACGCACTCGTTTTGGCCTAGTTCCCCACACTGAAAGGTAAACCTCGTAATGTGTTCTATTATTGGTTGGTTTCCCTCCCCATAGAAAAGACTAAACTCTATTGATTAGCCTATACCCTTTACCAGCATCAATGTTATTGAACTTGTGATATGGTTACACTCCTACTCTTAACCCTATCATTGCTCTATCATCAAAGCCATTTGACCTCATTATTCTATCAATCTCTTCAAAGTTGGATTGTCAAATCGAAATGACCACCCTAGTCCTCTTTTATGTGGAGGAATATAGGCATTCTCAACTCCTTGATTGAGACGCACTTGGTCAGTCCCACTCCTTGATACTCCTACATTGTTGGGCCAAGTTGCAGGCCTTTTCCACCCATTTGCTTTTGTAGAATTCCTTCTGCTCGACCCAAGGTCACCACTATCGATTAGATTGGGAATGAACCAGCCCGACTAATTTGGGTGATTTGAACTTAAATTGTTTGGTTAACCTATTGCAGTTTATAATCTCATAGGGAAGATGTATGTCTCCACCACTTCATCATGAAGTAAGTTTTCCCTTTCTGCAGTTTTACATCCACTATTTTGGCAATGGACGAAGTTTGTATTTGAATCTATTCTAATAAACCCTTAATCAATTTACACCCAGAGATATTACATTCCTGTGTTATTTTTCTCATTTCTTCCATTATTGTTCTTGACTACTGGCTGCTTTACAAAAAGCCACTGCTTGGCCTTGAAAAGTAGTCATTAATTAAGATGCCATATTAGTAAGTATTTGAGTCGAGGAACTAACCTGGCCCATCAACCTGCTCATTCTCTGTCATTTCTGTAGATTGCCTCATTGTTATCAACTATCATTGCTATGTTGTATCAACAATGTCAATGGTGGTACTCCCGCCACTAGAACTTCCTACAAGGAATGCCATGAACATTCTAACCAGTAGTGATAGAAATGGCCCTTACTTCTCTATTGTTACCTCCATTATCGGTAGCATTTTTTCATTGCCATTTTTTGCTCCACTGGTCCTAACATGATTCCTTGTACTAGGCATGCTTCCCTTTCAGATTAAAGGGTCCCATCGAGCGTGCTAATATTTCTGGTGGATGGCAAACCCTCGAATTAGTTTGAGTTCTTTTGGGCCTTTGGTCTAAGGACTTCTCTAAATGGGAAACTTTAATAATGGAAAATAAATAAAAATGGAAACTTTGAATAATGGACAATCAAAGTTATAGACTACGCGCCAAGGACAAAGACAACTTGTGCAAATGAATTGGTGGCTGTAATGGACACATGTGCCTTTATCAATAGGAGGCAAGCAAAGCATTCAAAAAATATGTCAAAAAAAAGAAGAGGAAAGAAAAATAATAAGAATTGAAGTCAAGTCATATTGTTGATTTGTGTATTAATCCTTTTCGATAATCCCTTTCCTCCTTTTATTTTACTTCATCATAACCGTTTGCTCCAATCAGCCTACTTCGATTTCTTTCAAAAAGAAATTGTCCGTCTATATCGTTTCTAACAGTTATTGTCGATATTTTCTCTCTTATCAACACATGTACCAATTCTCTTTAAGTGCCTTTCATATGAATTGTCCACATGTTGCCATAATCTGCATTACAGGCCCCATGTTCTGCGAAAATCTGAACCGCCATAAATCGTTCTTACATCATTATCTGAACCGCAGTAAACTACCATTACATCATTATCAATATTGTATTACCCTCTAACTATCCTTACGTTAACAACATTTATCTCTTAGTCTTTTAATGCACAGGTGTCCATAATTCATTGGCCACATCTGAGCTATATTTTCACAGGTCATCACTCCCAGAATTTCTCCTTAACCTTTTATTTCTCTGTAGACCCTGGTCAATGCGTTTTAGGTTTTGGCCTCAATTTTGGAGTCAGAAATCCTTATCTTTAAGTAACCTCCAAAGGTTCCTGGACTAATGGATCTTTAACTGTTAGCAAGGAGTGACACACACAAGCAAACAAACAACAAAAGACTTTCTGGTGAAATCTTTGCCGAAGTCTTGCAAAGTCGGGGAAGCTTGATATTCGCGTGAATGCGTTTTGGTGGAATGCAGGCCATTTTAAGCCGAGCTTGTTATTGGAGCATAGGCAGATAGGCCATTGAAAATTAACTGACTTTTGTATGGTTCATCTGTACACAAATTTAGAACTCTTTTACGGCTTTTTGTTTCCTAACATGTCAGATAGCTATGCATATTGGTTTCAAATATACCTAATATGTTATCTACTTAATGTTTTGTACTTTATATTATTTTGAGCACCTAGCCTTGCATGAAGAGTTACTAGGGCTTTTTTCAGAGGTTCCAAGTCGAGATTTTCTTTCTGGTCTTGCTTTGCCTTAAGGAAGGGTGTGAGATTCAGGCCTCATCATCCATGCAGTGCTAGCTTGCGTTGGTTCTATAATAGTTCAGAGGAACTTACGTCATGCCCTTTATAGTTTTACAAGGTGTTTCTAGCTTGGCTACATCCACTGACTTCTTCTAGGTCCCAATTTTTGGGACACGTTAGCAAATATTTAACGGGTAAAGTTGAATGCTACTAATTCAGTCAACCCTCAATACATGCTATAAGTAAGATGCCGCTCCATTTTATCAAAATAATCACTGAAGTGTTGATATCAAAATGCATCCCCATTAAAAAGGAGTTGAGGGCACTCCCCTCGGCCTTAGGACGGCCTTAGGTCTCCCCCTTGGGTGTTCGGCCCAAGGCCTTCCCCATCCAAGGGTTTATTTAGCCTAATCTTGACTCCTTGGCTATTCTCGCTCCATGTCAACCGCCGCTGCGCCCGAACACCATGTTGCTCAACCACGCTGAAGCGTCATCTCCACGCTAAGTGCCCACATCATTGAGGTCCATGTGGGTGCGACCTTAGTGTCAAGTGGCAGTATGTTCGTTTAAAGGGCCCCCGCGCCCACGCGTCGTACCAGTCATGCAGATGTGCCCCCCGCACTCTATAGTAAGCCGCCCCCAGTTTTGACCTATCTCTTTACCACATCATGTACACCTCACCTTTGGTCGTGAAACATGCTTCAACCCGCTCTTCGTGGTGTGCAGCATCCCTTAAGATAGTTGACTCCTCAAGGACATTATCTTAGGAGGTCTGAGTGCTCTGGCATGAGAACTCCTCATCAACCAATTCTTCTTCGGAACACTACCAAGGCTCGTTAGGTAGCTAGCTCCTCAGGGACATTACCTTGGCACATCAGGTATGCGAATCTTTTGTAATACTATCTTGATGCGCTCCAAGTACTCCAGCATAAGTACTCTTCATGAGATTCACGACTCCCACGGGACATTATCTTCGCCAGAGAGCTTCGAGTACTCTGGTATGAAGACTTATATTTCTCCACGTAGGCAATTTATCTGAGACACTAATTCGACTCGTCGAGTAGGAGACTTCTTCGAGACAATACTGTGGCACATTGGGTGGGCGACTCGTATAGGACACTACCTCAGTCAATCGAATGAGTGCTCCTACACAAGGACATACCAAGGGAGAATCAGCTCCTCAAGGACACTATTTTTGTCAGGCTGATTGCATGACTAGCTGACGTACTCTGGCATTAGGCCCTTCATCAGCAGCTCTAAAGATCATGACACTCTAGACACTCGGGACATGAACAAGTCTATAGGAGGCATTGCGCCTAGTCCTCCTAGCACTTGAGCATCGGCCCATCCCACTATAGCCAGGTTATACGTCTATCGACGCCTCCATAAGACTTAGAAAGAGTATTTGACTGGTGGTCAGATCGAGAACATTCTTTGGCCACACCGGATTGTGTGAGTCAGTCTTCCAAGGTAGACATAGGAAAGTCGCTTGGTTCAACCAAAATTGTAAATGGCAAACATAGGATCGTTCTTTGGCCATCCTTATATCTAACCGTTCAAAGACGTTCGTGGATAGCCCGTTGTAAATGATGACTCACTTGGTTCATACCAAATTGTAAGTTATTTTTTAAGGTTATATTGAACACTCATTTATTAACCACTTAAATTCGTGGATTACTGAGTTTTTTAGTCTCAATAAGTAAATGGATGAGTTTGAATGGCTTTTAAATAAATAATGACTCATTTGGTTCAACCAAAATTGTATGTTATTTTTTATGGTTATATTGAACACCCGTTTATAAACCACTTAAAGCCGTGGATTACTAAGTTTTTTAGACTCAATAAGTAAATGGATGAGTTTGAATGGCTTTTAAGTAGATGGATTTGGACGAATAAATGAATTTGGATTATGATTGCCGCCTCCCGTGGTATCACTAAAAGAACTATAGCAATATAACAGAGAATCCTGATCCATATATGTTTGAACTGCGAATTCCCTGGGTCAATTTTTATTGGTACATCTTTTGCAACCATCAAAATCTAAGGGGCTGTTTGATAAAACTGAAATTTAAGTGCTAAAAAAATTAAGCACTGAATTCATAAAACTGAAAACTTTAAGCGACTAAATTTTTGCTGAAAACTAAATTAACATGTTTGGTAAACTAAAAGCAGACGTCTGAAAATTTTTTATTTATAAATTTATCCATTTTACCAAAATTATGTATTTGTTTATGTACTTTATAACTTTTTGGGAGGAGGGGCTAAAATCGTTTTTGTGGTGGTGGCAGAGGCGATGACGTAATACTGGTGGTGGTGGTGACAGCGGAGGCAAAATGATGTCAATAGTGACGGTAATGGTGCTTTGAAGACTTGGTGTTGATAATTGTGATTATAACGATAGACGTCGACATGACAGTCATAATAATAGTTGTCGTGTGATAGATATTCAGATGATTTTGACAAAAATAGGTGCAGTGACAATAGCAACGGTATGATAGAGATGGCGGTATCCTTGTGGAGGTGGTATTGATAATGGCTAGATCATAATAATTATGGTGGTGGTAACAAAAATGAAATAATAATTGTGGTGATACTTGTAATATAATGAAGGCAGTATTGCCAACAAATTAATTGAGGCATTATAATTATATTTGTTTTTATGTAAAAATATTCTAGATGACTTTTAATCATCTCACTTAGAATTAATCGATCAGCATTAAATAAATCCACCCTAACTTAAAATTTTAGTCTATTTTTTGTAGGAAATAATTTTTTAAGTGACTCAAGATTTAATTTTATCAAACGCACTTAATTAAAAATTAAAACTTTAAATATTAAGTGCTTAATTGCATTATCAAACACAACCTAACCCAACCCTCCCCTCCCCCCACCCACCACGTTAGGGAATTATATGCGAGTCTATTTCCCTTTATTTTTTAATGATACAAAAGATGCTTAAATCCATATGTCTGACGTGCAGTCACCACCAGGATATCTCATCTCATGTGCCAGGGAAGGGCCATCAGGTTCTGACCCAAAATCAACATAAAATTTAGGGTTTATCGCCAGACCACCTTTCTCAGTGTCAACGTCAATCTGCAACATCTGGGATCCCTTTTCCACGACCTCCGGATAAAACTGCCTGTCCCATTTACTGAAGAGTGAGTTCGTAACGTACAGACGCTTCCCATCTAGACTCAGTTGGATCATCTGAGGTCCTCCTCTCAACCGATTTCCCTAGAAAGAAAAAAAGCACACAAAGTAGTGAGGACAACACTAAAACCTTGCATAAGCTTATATGCATGATAAAAACTCAGCCGTCTCAGTAAGTTATCATGAGTTGGATTATCTGCAAAACAGCTTTCATTTTCAACGTTCTCTGTCATAAGTGATCATAGTAACTACTGCCCGCTTGGCACAAGACGAGAATCTAGGTCTTCCTATCTGAATGTCTGCAAACTGATAAGTAGCCACCAAGTACATTATACGTTTTGGTGTTCAAAAGCTATGAGCTTTGCCCGTACTGGGACCTCCCAAAAGGCAGAAGCCTTGTGCAGTGGACTACCCTTTCAAGCCTTTAGCACTTTCAAGTCGAAGTAGGCTTGAATCAACACTGAACAACTTGAATAAGTTATAGGCTATAAGCCATCGAAGGCACACATACAGTATCAAAAGGAAGCCTTAGAATTTTGTAGCAATTCAAATATGGCATGTACCTGGACTTGGGGGACATCGACCTGGTATCTTGTACCATCTTCAGCTTCAACAAATACAGAGCTTCCTTTCTGAATTAGGCCCCCAACCCATACTTGGCCTTTCAGTACAGGATTCTTAGGGTCCTCAATGTTATACTGTCTAATATCTCCATGAAGCCAGTTCACTAGGTAGAGATATCGATCATCAAGTGACATCAGAAAATCAGTTATAAGCCCAGGCATTTCGGGAAGAATCCAGTTTTGCACCTTCAGTGGTTTCACTGATATCGCAATCTGGAATGTCAATTAAGGAGTTTTTCAGTATAAGCTGCCATTTAACAGCCTTAACAAACCAGGCAAACACTAAAATTCTTACCTCGTGGCTCCATGTACCGTCTGCCTTCTTAAAAAATCGTACCATGTTGCTTGTAAGAGCACACCCAACGAAACCCGTAGCTTTAGATGGATCATGTAGGAACCTTATCTGTCAAATTAAGCAATATCAATGTAAATATATAAAAGACGAGTTAGTCCAGTGGTTTTGTGACAGAGGTCATTTTTCATTTATTCTGAGCGCTATGGTTAAGTCTCAGTCTCAGTCTCATCTTAATTTTGCTTTTTAATTGAACTCTTTATTACTTAATAGTCTATGCTTCCTGCCATAAATTTGAAACTAATTAGCTACTAGCTTCCTAGAAACTCTTACATTCAAAATCAAACATCAAAAGTAAAATAACTTCATTAAAATATAGAGTTCTTCAAACAAATAATAACTATATTCTTACATATTGCTACAAGTTCTTACGTTGAATTTGGATAACTTTTTATTTCGTACCATATTGAAGATGGACTTTTAGTAAACACTAGATTGTTACAAGGCACAAAGCCAAGTATTAATGAAACTTCAAAAGTAAAATAACTTCATTAAGATACGTAGTAAAAATCTTACATATTTTCCTAGGAAGCACCAACACCTCATATAGGTTGAGCTATGGTGTCAGACACCTACCGACACCTCGACACCAACGGACATTGTTTGACACCTCTCAACGATGTCTGAATTTTTATTTTTTTTAATTACCGGACCATCGGACACCTCTCAAAGAAGTGTCCACACGTATGGGCCAAAATATAATATTTCAAACTTATTTCAGGCTTAGTGTGTAACAATTGACAGATTTGGGGCTTTTTTAGAAATGAATTTTTAGAACAAACCCTAATCTGATCGACCGAGCAAAAGGTACCCTTCTTCTTTCTCTCTTCTTTCTTTTTGTCACCGAAATCCAAGCTTACTAGTCCACAGGAAGATAGGTCAACATCTCCAACCTTATTCACTGACTCGTCTCGCTATATAAAACCTCTCTTTCATGGCTATGGTCCCATGTCTTTTTTTTCCTTCTCTTTTGTTACTTTTAGACTCTAAACTTGGTACCGTTGAGACATTCAAGTGCTTTCTTGTTTACCGACCTTCTTTCTTGTTATTGTTGAAACTATTTCATGTTATTGGCTCTCTCTCTCTCAGCTGCTCCAATTGATTTTTTTTTATTGTAGATATATATACGTATATGTGTGTGCATGCGCGTGCGTGTGTAAAACAAAAATAAATTAAGAACTTCAACAGTGTCCTGCAGTGTCAAAATCGGGTTTTTTGAAAATTCCGATGTCCAAAATCGGGTTTTCTGGAAATTGTGATGTCCGGTGTCTTGGTCGATGTCGGTGTCGGACGCGGTGTCCATGTTTGTGCTACCTAGATATTTTCTTACAAATTCCTACAAGTTCTTACATTGAATTTGGACTACATTAAACAATGAATTCTCACGATGCACGAAGTCCACTACTGAAAACCAGACATCAAAAGTAAAACCATGTTTTTAAGATACCATAGCTTACAGTTTGGAAAATAATAATGTGAAAAACTTTTGTAACTTTACCTTCTTTAGGGAAGTCAGATCCATCCAAGTATACATTAGCAATTATTATAACTTGAAAATCAGACCACTTTAACAGCCTTTACGCAGCCCTACATGAGTACTTCACAATTCAAGTAGATATCATACTGAAATTCAGCTTTAGTGACTTCAAGACTGTTATAGTGGCCCACCCCGATGCATTGGGTAAGGAAATTTTGTGCCTACTATCAAATAGTAGCTACTTGGATGTGTCAACATATTTTTTATTAGCTTTTGACAATATATAATTTCAGATTGCAGGGAAAAAAATATTTCAAATTAATTTCGTCACTTAACATATGCTATCGGGGAAATTGTACAATACAGCAAAAAAAAGTATATATTCAACCACGCACTTTTTAGACATCACCAATGAATGAATTTGTTCCCTTTGCAACTGAAAATCGGTCCTCGATAGCCAAATTCATATTAGGTAAGGTGTTTCTATGGTGTCGAAAGTTATATACAAGTATAACAAAGGTAGTTCAAGATGATGTCTTAACAACAAATGGATATGCTTGGTACAAATTCATTATAATATATATATATATATATATATATATATATATATATATATACACTGCATTGAGGGAACAATAATGGTTATGAACAAAATCTCTTTTACTTACCTCTAAAGGTAGGAGACCACTAGAGCCGAGATCAATTGTCTGTTTCAATTCACCATCAGGCCAACTGTAGACATGCAAATGGCGTCCATAAAGACCATCTGAAACATGTTGAAGGTTGAAACCTGAGGTAAAAGCGGCTGGGGCTCCCCATGATGTGCTGATCATGGTCTTGTGTTGAGGTTGGTACCAAAAATCATAGCCAAAGAGTGGACTATGTCCTGGTTTCTCCCACCTAGTACAATGAAGCAGTTGAAAATCTTATCGATGGCCATACAAAATAACACTCCTTAAAATATGTGGACATTCAATCAGGTGACCACATAATATGGATCCTACAAAGCAGAAAAGGAAGTTGCACCGTAGAAGGAAATACTGTAAGGTTCTCCAGATTATTCCGTGTACATCACCAGACATCAATGATATTCTATCATTAGCAGTAAGCTTAAAATTTTTCACACACCAAAAGGTTACTTTTGTATAGACAACATGAAATACCAAAATGATGCCTGTCTTTCACGGACATAAAACCAAGCCCCCTCCAAAATTTTCATTAATGTTGAGCTCTGCGACTGCTGTGCAAAGCTGGACTTAACAAAAGGAAAGGAAGAGTCTGGGGTGGGGTTGTCTACAAGTTCAGACCACAAGCTAAGAAGAAACATAAAATTTTCCAGTATAAAAGAAGATTTCTAAATTCAAACCAATCGATTTTATTGATGATCATGATGTGCAGTTGTGTTTTGCAATATCGGTGCAGTACCTTCCTTTCACATTAAATTCAGAGTCAAGCAGAAGGAAGCCGTTGCCTTCAGCTTTCCCATCTTTATCGCCAAGACATGACACCATTACATCACCAGAAGCAAGACAGTGAGCTGTGTGTGGATATGCTAATCCTGTTTTTCGGACGATATCTTCGGGATCAACAACTTTATGCAAACTAGGAGACCTTGGATCCTTTTGTGTATCAACCGCATATATGCGGCCAGATCTGAACAATAAAGAAAAATGTTCAGAATCTATGAGTATTTCTTTTTCATTTTGCTTCGAAACAACAGAAAAGAAAATGTATTAAGTGGATAATGCTCTCCAAAATCAAAATCCCCTAACAGTAAAGTAGGAAATAGTGCCACTTATATTTTGATCTGTAGTTCTGAAAGAGATTACTGAAATTAGGTAATTGCATCATTAGAAAATAGCATCTAGAAAAGTAAACAGAACTTATGAATCAACAAAGATGCATCTTGGGACCATCACATTATAGGCTCCGTAGTTCAGTATCTAAATAGACTAAATGATATCAATTAATTACTGGCTAGTAAAATGTTGAAGAAAGCACTTGAAGTGTAGAAGGGAGTCAAAAACATAGTTAATCCTCATATACAATAATGCATATAAGTAAGTGCGTTCATTGTAAACCATCTAGTTGGCAAAAAGCCTGATGGTCCTAGTATACACATAAACTTGACAAGTATCCAAGAATCCCAATTCCAGTCAGACTCCTAAAGATTATTTTGCTATATATTCAGCAAAAATTTGTGGTCTTTAGTACCCAAAGAGGACAAAAAAGTTGGTTTCTTACACTAATGACGGCAGGACAAGAAACCGGCGAGCAGCTGATGGATCCCCATGGCAAGAGCTGCAGGCATTCCACCCAGAATGATGCAGTTCATCACCTATATGAGGCATAGGCAACCTGTGGATCACTTTTGAGTACATTTTTGAGCTTGAATCTATATCCACTGTGGACAGATAGTCGGGCTTCTCGATTCCTGTTCCTGTATAATCAAAATCCAGGACAAATTTTATATATTATTACCAGTATTTAGAAGGACACCTCATGGTGTCAGTTGATTCATGAACTGATTTACCCCAAAAATAAAGTAAAGCTGAGTTAGTTAAAATTTCCATAAAACTAAAATCAAAAAATCATTCAGGCACACGCACACCACAGGCATACATGATATATATATATATATATATATATATATATATATATATATATATATATATATATATATATATACGCGTGTGTGTGTCATTATCTTTGACACGAGTGAATAAAACAAGTTCAGTGATGTCAAAAGAAAAAGCCTTCTCCATAAGATAAAACAAAAATCTTCCAGTGCTTCAGGACCCCATAGTAACAACAAAGAATCTGCTAAATTATTAGCGGGAGTAGAAACTGCGGCGGTTAAGAAATTGCAGCCCTCCAAATAGGAACACGCCAATCCATGGGTATACCATGAAGTTACAAAGGTCCTACCTGTGAACCAACCCCCTACAGCGAAATAGGCACAAGGAAAAAGCATTGTGCATGAACATCGTAGTCATGTAAGGCATATCGGGGGCGGGGAGCAGAAAAATTGCTTTGATGTTTTCTCTCAGTGAATGCCATCTGAAGCGCATATAGAGTCTAACTCCAAATATACCCCGCAGTATATATGTAAACTTATGGGAGTCCATATTAAATGCATGGTTCCTAAACTTGTTACAGGGCCCCTCTTAAAGCAACATTCTTGTCAGACTAGTCTTTGCATTCAAATTTATGCATCTTAAACTGTATAAAGTGAAAGCTAAAGTGCTTCATAATTATACCAAACTAGTTGCTATGTTCAAACCCTCTAAGTTAATCATATTCACTAACTTAGAGTGCCTGCTAGCAATACTGTCATAACGGCAAGTGAAACTGCGCAGTTCCAAAATCTTGAAAAAGTACTGTAAATTAAACGAAAAGCCTGGTGGCTCAGCGAGAAACTCTTCTTTGAAGAGAAAATGAGACTAATGGTAATATGAACGAAGGAAGATGGCTTATAGAGGAGAAGAAGAAAGTAAGTAGCGTCCCACAATGTATCCTAAATGCAGAAGCAAAGATGGAAAAAATTATTTTGACCAAGATAATGCAAGATTCTTCTCAACCATTTACAGAGTAACCAAATATATATGTCAATTAGATGGTACCTATTTAAACTCTTTTTCAAGAATCTTAAAGGTTCTCAAAAGGACCATGTCAAGCATCTTGTAAAAGTTGTTGGCACAGTTTCCTTTCCACATTTCAGAAATGTTCTCTTAGCTAATCCATGCTATTACATGAGAAAATCATCCATCGTGACATGCTTGATTAACATAAACTAGAGTATGCATTTTGCACTTTCTTTCAACGTATCAAACTTCCAAATTTAAGTTACACATCTGCAATCGAATTTCTTACGATCAACTTGGAAGGATCAATCCTTAGACTGATATTGAACTCCCAGCCATAAACGCCAAAAACACATTATGCGTGAAGGACTCCCATAATTAACGGTTTCACTTTCCATTGAAAATGGCTCTTATTACGCAGACCACTTCATGTTAATCCAAAAGCACACATACGTAGGTTGATATAGTGCGCACGAAATGAAGTCATCTGTCTCAGAAAAAAAAAATGCATTTCTATGCTTTTGATTCACAAAAATGGATGTTTTCATGAAACGGATTTAGCCCTAGTAATACATTTTCCTGTTATGACTAGCTAAAAAAGGATGAACAGAGAGTCCAAAAACTCATATACTAGGCAATTCTGGCGAAACAATCCAAAAGAACAAGAAGCAAATTATCACAAGGTATAGGAGAAATTGGTAAGTCTTTTCCAGCAGAAAGTGCTGACAAAAAAATTTGCATAAAAAACCATGTCGTAAATCAAACTAGAGTTGGCCATCCTCTTACCCCGCCTCACCTCCAACCCCCCAACGCCTACCTGTGGGTTAGGGCACGCCAATAACCAATTTCAATATGCATCACATTGGTGGTTTGACAATGTCCTCTAACTGGTATCTAATCTAGCATGAGGTTTGAGCGCATTGTTTCACATCGGGCCAATAGCAAACCTTTAAGTACTACAACTAGTAAATAAAGAGCATTCTCCTTAGGATTCGAATAGTGGCTATGCAATGAGAGCTCGGGTGCTTGACAAGTCAGGCTTTGGCTCTAGTAAAACCTTTTCACTCCCTCCCACCTTCTATAGAGTCTCCATCAACCCTTGGTCATGGCTATGGGGTTGGCTCGAATACTCTTTCCCACCAACGAGGAGTCCTTGTTCGTGGGATGACTCGATGCATTATGCGAGCAAGGTTCGACGTTCTCAGACAAGGCGCATCTCATCCATGTAGTTCTTATGTGATCTAGATGCCTATAAGAGTTAAAATGGAAAAGAAAAACAAATCAGAAAAAGCAACACCAATTACCTACTTTTCTAAAGGCATCAATTAAAACATGTTTTCAAGTGCAACATCTTGCAGTCATGTAAATCACATCAGATTTTCTGCACAAACTCAATTATCCAAATTCCCACATAATGCAAAATTCTTATCACACACACGCACGCACGCACAGACCTGTGTAAATGCAAGTGACATAGATGAGAGATTCTCTAGGACCAGCCATGGCATCCAGTGGGGTTGCATACCCAGGTCCCTTCTTACAACAAGCATGCCCTTTCTCCTCTGCAACAGCAGACCCATGCTCCAAAACCACCACATCTGTAGCCATCTTCCTCTCTCTCTCTCTTCCCCTGATATCTCTCAAATGGCACAAAAGCTGGCTCCAAAAGGCAAACACTCACCTCAAATTTCGCACGGCAAAGCGATGTTGCTGTGATCTAACATGCGAAAACAGAGTGGAATCACTGCTCACTTATCGAGGTCTTGAGGTGGCAGGGGAGGATATCCCATACCGTCCATTATTTTAATTTGTCTCTGCTTAAAGCATGTGGCCGTAATTTTGTAGTTTATACAGAAACAACCAACGTACGACGTGTCCAAGGGAGATGTACCCCCCCTTCTCTTACGCTTGTTATTATGGAAAATCAATCGACGTCAATAGATAAACATCATTTTTGGAATACAATCTCTCCCGTAGTAACGTCTAGCATAAATTAAATATTTTAAATTAAGCTTTATTTGATCACCGTATTTAAATTTTTTATTTAACCTTATTTTTGGAATACAATCTCTCGTGTAGTAACGTCTACTATAACCTAGTAATTCAACTTCATCTAAATTTTTTATTTAACCTTTTTAAATATGTGCCATAAACTTAATATTATTACAGTCATAATCACAATATATGACTATCGTATCCTTTCGACTTTCTTATAATTAACAATTTTACAAGACAAGAAACTTGGTAATAATTAAAAGGTTTATTTATTAATTTATACATATTTAGATATCTTTACTCTTCTAATTACTAACCGTGCTTAAGAACTTTTAAAAGTAATTGTGTATGAAGTATTAGAATATACTCCTTCCACCCAAAAAAAATATTTATTTTTGCACTATCCCAAAAGAATTGATCACTTTTCAAATTAAGAAAGATATGTGGGTGTTTCTTCATATTTACCTTTTTCTGTTTTATTTATCTCTCTCCATTTAATCATCTATCAATCAATTTTCTCTCTCTTCACCCACTCTCTTCACACGTCTCTCTTTCTCTCTACTAGGATCTAATAGAAAACTCATACTTCATCTATTCCATATAAATCGATCGTTTTTTTGGTATGCATATTAAGAATTTGGGTCATATATTATATGTTTCTTATTTTACCTTTTAGAGAGAGGAGGGGAAGAAAGTGGGTCAGAAGAGAAAATAAATTAGTAGAGTCCCAATTATGGAGAAAGAAATAAAAAAAAAAGTATAAGAAAGTTGCTCAAGAGAGAGAAAATGAGTTAATAAAGAGTTAAATGTGGATAGAAAAATAGAACCAAAAAAAAGACAAGAAGAGTAAATATGTAAAATACCTTCAAAATCATTCTTAATTTGGAAAGTGAGTAAATTTTGTAGGACAGTCCAAAAAAAGAAATATGTCAGCTTATGTGGGACGGAGAGAGTAAAAATTTAATATTGATCTTGTGCGTTGCACACATGGGCAAAAACTTTTGAAAGCTAATATATTTGTGTTGAATTTTAATAAAAAAATAATATTATTTCCACCATCTTATGAGTTTTCTACCACTTTTAGTAACAATAATAATGAACCATGTGTTTAGATTTTTACTAATAAAACCCACCAAGAAGAGTATAAAAAGCTATGCAATATTAGAGAAAATATAATATAAGAGATAATTATATGTATATAGTGACATAAATATACATATATATTGTTGTTTGCATACATGTGTATGACTTATAGCAAATAAAAGGAGGCACATTAATTTATTAGAATTGCGAAAACATATTAGACTTGTGTACAATGTAGAAAGTTTCAATATTTGAATGATATATATATATATATATATATATATATATATATATATATATATATATATGGGGGAAAAGCGAATATGTTGCAGCCTTATGCAACTTGCCTAAGGCTAGCCGCTAAAACGACGTAATTTTGGTTAATTTTCATTGGTCTTTCTTTTTCAATTTTGATTAAATTTTTTTAACTTTTTCTTTGCGTTTCTCTCTTACTTCTCCCCACTCTTGGTTTCCCTTTTCCAATGCGAACCACCATCAAGCTAAAATCCAGTACCCACTACTCTCACCGCCGCCACGGCAGGAACCACCACCACTTTGAACAGTTTTCACCTACGATCACCACCCATGACTACTAGGTTCCAGTTCACTTCACGTCAGGGCATCTCTCTCACATCAGACCATATAGGGGTTCATCGTCGACCGATCCTATTCAAAATTTCAGTCAATGACCAATCAATTTTGGTTGGTTGAATTTAATCCACAGTCATGATTTCCAATAAATCATAAGTAATACTAAAATTGTTGCAATAGATTACACCGTCAAGGACAAATCACATGTACGTTCATCAATTGATTGCCTCTTTCATTGGCCGGCGATTGCGCGAGGTGGTGGTGGCTAATTCTGTGATGTGCCGAGAGGAGAGAGGGCAGGTAGTAGTGGTCTTATGTATGGTGGTGGTGGTTTGTGATGGTGAGCGTAATGGTGGCGTGTGGTTTGTAACAGTGGCGGGCAGTGGGTTGCTAACGAAAGAGGCTGACGATCGTGCGATGTGGTGGTGGCGGGTTTTGTGATGTTGCGGTGGAGAGAGGACCGACAGTGGTGGGTTTTATATGGTGGTAGTGGTTTGTGATGGTAGGTAATGGGTCACGGTGTGGAGGCTGGCCGGCAATGGGGTAGACTTGTAGGCAAGAACTGATAGTCAGAGAGAAAGTTACGAGGGAGAGAAAAAATAAAAACAGAAAATTAATAAACTGTGCAAATGACATAGTTTTAGTCGCTAGCCTTAGGCAAGTTGCCTAAGGCTAGCAACATATTCTCTTTCCCCATATATATATATATATATATATATATATATATATATATATATATATATATATATATATATATATATATATATATATATATATATATATCATGGGTCATGTCTTAAATAAGCGTACAAGTCAAACTTGATCAAATAATTTGAGACGGAAGGAGTACTAAGTACACCCTATGAAACATAGTTGTTTCTTTAAAATTAAAAACTTACTAACTACTAATAATTATCGCTTTAATTGTAATCCTATTCCATACTAATCATCAATTCCATACTAATTGCAAATAATCCAGCCACTAGTGTCTTGCCATGTCTATGCATCGGACATGATATTCTTAAGGTGACATATTAGTGTTCGGCATCTTTGGACACAAGAAAAGAGAAAGAAAAAAAAAACCTCACGTGTTTTTTACTGATATTTTATTCTTACAGTGATAGAGTTGAGAGTGTATTAAAGCGAGAAAAATTAAAAATCACTATCAACTATAACGTTTCAATTATAATGGTGACTAACAGCATTGAAGATGACGATTGGTCGATTTTTTTTGTTTAAGGTTTGGATATTGAAGCAACTGCGATGGCGAAAGCAAGTAGATGCGCCATATATCCGGTAAAGCTTTTTTATTATTATTGCAGAAAGCTTTTTTTATTAGGGCAAATTACACTTATGAACTTGAGGTTAGGGTATAATTACAAGTAAGGACAATAGTTTGGACAAATTACACTTATGTCCGTTGACCAAACAGAATCTTAAAAACCCTAACTGTTTTCTGAAAAGACTTTATTACCCCTTAATTAAAACCTTTTTTTTAATGCCATTACTTCAACCTAAAAAAAAGGAAAAATTCCATTACCCTTCCCCACTCCCACCACCCCCAATCCCATTTCTTTCTTTCAAGCTCCACCCGTGCCACCCCTCCCCCTTCCTGTCACCCTTCTGCCTCCCCCTTCCCCGTCACCCCGTCATGCCCACAACCCCTTCCCTGGCGCCGCACCCCTATCTGCCTCCCATTTTCCCTGCGTAACCCGTCTGAACTCCTTCGTCACCGGCGCTGCACCCCGTCTTCCTCCCTCGTCACCGGCGCTTCATCTCGTCTTCCTCCCCCGTCCTCGGCCCGCCATGGCCTGACCCAGATGAAGATAGAAAGGGGATCTGGGTCAGATCTGAAGTGGAGGTGGTGATGGCGGGTGAAAGTGGAGGTGGGTCTCGTCGGTGGCGGCAGCGAGTGTGGTGAGTAGTAAGGGTGCGTTACTTTGTACGGCGGCGTGGGGGGAGAGAAGAGATGGAGGGGAAAGGCGACGTCGCCGATGATGGGGGCGACGCCGGCAGAAGATTGGTCGTCGGCGGTAATTTGAAAACCTAATTTGAAAATTAGGGTTTTTATACAAACCCTAAAAAACCCTAATTCTAATTTAAACCATTATATTGGACATAAGTGTAATTACCTAAAAAATCTTAATCCTAATTTGAACATTTAAACCATTATATTGGACATAAGTGTAATTGCCTAAAAAACCTTAATCCTAATTTGAACATTTAAACTATTATATTGGACATAAGTGTAATTTGTCCAATCTATTGTCCTTACCAGTAATTTAAACCATTAACTGCAATAAAGGGCAATATTGTCATTTTGAAAATACATAACGATGACATCATAAAAAAAATATACTTTTTGGACGGAACCCTGACGGATGGACACAAGTGTTATAAAATTAGGATTTTTGGTCACGAAATGTTATATTTTGAAACTCAGTGTCCTTGACTATAATTACACCTTAACCTCAAGGACATAAGTGTAATTTATTCTTTTTATTATTATTGCACAATATTTTGGTGGCAACGTGAATTTTTGCGGCAACTTGCTAGGGACACGTCAATCTGACAATCTCTAGGAATTTCCTTCTCGTGCTTGGGCATCTTCACTTAAGTTAGGCACTTTCACTATGAGAATTGCCAATTACGCCATATTTTTTATGTCATAGAAAATAAGGCACTTCCAACATGAGAAATGTCAATTGTGCCATATTTTTAACGTCATAAAAAAATTTTGATAACATAATGACGAATTCTAAAAAAAAAATTCTTAATTGAAGACATGTATCATAAAATATTGTTGTGAGAGTTTAGATTTTTTTAGTATATTAGGCTTCATTTGACAAAACCTTTTTTTTTTTGGTTTTTAGTTTCCAAAAAAAAAATTTAAAGAACAGTTTATAATTTTTTACAAAAATAAGTGGGTATTTGATAACCCAATTTTTTTTTTTGGTGTTTGATAACTCAGTTTTTTTTTGTGGTGGTTTGCAGTGGCAGTGGCTGCCGGCGGTGGGAGGGTAAGGGTGGTGGTGGTCTAAAAAAAAAACCAACACTGCAAGAATAAATCAGTTTTGGAGTTTTTAAAAATAGCCTTGATTTAAAAACTGAGTTTTTAAAAACTGAAGGGAAAAAAAAGGAATATGATTACCAAACGCAATTTTTTTTTTAGTTTTTAAAACTGAAAAAAAAAACTGTGTCAAACAGAACTTAAGACTGCTGAGAGAAATATTACTGGCGTGACATTCGGTGTTGTGCTTTGGAGATATAAGGTTGGCACTTGGCGCTTACAGAATCTTTATAGGGTCACTGTTGTATTGTAGATTTTGAGATAATGTGGACTTAATTTCCCCCCACCCCTCCTTTCTAAGCAATCAAGTTTACGATAAGCTTATAAAAGGTAAGAAAATAGACTTAGTACATAAACAAATGACATTCCCATCCCGTGGTCACTAATAAAAAAAACATAAAAATAAGAAGACTGATCATATCATCATCAAACCTTAAAAGGGCAAGGACAACAACCCAATCCGGGGGTAACAACACAGCAGTAAATACAAAATATTACTACCCATCTACCACCAAAAACAAAGATACACGGGATAAACACCAATTTATTTACAAAACAAAGTAGCTAAAGATAAACAACAACCACGAGATAAGGCTAAATAGACACACAAATTCAGCGGCTAAAGAACACACCCACATGTGTCCCAGACACCTGTCAAATCCACTGCCAGGAAGCTCGATACACTTGTACTGAAACCTGCCAACACAAGGGTATGTGTCCAAGGCTACACGCCAGCGCGCAACTGCATCAGCTCCGCCGGCAACATTCCTGAAAGCCGCCGCCTGATTGCCAACCATCATTGTCATCTATTATGAAGCCAGAGATCACCGTCACCCTGTCGTCCACCACATGAGTCCTAACAGAAGCCGATTATATCCTGTAAAACCACCACTGTACAAATAGCCCCTCAAACGCGAGCACCCCAACAGTCCCACACTACCACCTCACCAACTTATGGCAGACCGCACACCCATACCCAACCTCCCTTCGACCATGACCCACCAAACCACCAGCTGTGTAGCCCAACACCACAAAAGCTAATCCACAAAACATTTGTAAGGCTCCCATTAGTAAATGGAATTGGAATTATAATTAAGAATTTTAATTCAATTCCAATTTCATGGGAATTGAAATTAAATGAAATTTGTAATTTTATTGATTGGTTTGCACAAAAAATTAGATTAAGAATTAAAATTGTTAAAGTCAAAAAACAAAATGTAAATATGCAAAATAGGAATTTCAAAAAAAAAATTATTCAAATCATACCTGACGCCATCCTATCCAACAAAATAAAAAGAAAAGGAAGGAAATACGCATAAGATGACTAAGTATAAAATGAAAAGAATGAGCTCACTAAGATAAATACACATATAATGACCAAGTATAAAATAGATAAATGAGCCAATTTTTGTTCTTCAAATATAACATCAGTCAACACTACCACATATCCAACTCAAAAACATTCAACCAACCACCACCATAAATCCTCTATAGTTCCTGAGAATGCACAACATATTACATTGTTTGAACAAAAAAATGGCTCTTAAAGAGTAGCATTTCTAATATATAGTAATAAGATATCTATGAGATATACAATAATAAGAAAATAGATGCTAAAAAAATAACATTTCAGATAAGTAATTAACTATCGTATCAAACTCCTCATCCACGCCTAACTTGATATTCAGCAAATATGTCCTTACCTAAATTCTATCTAAATGTTATCCATTCAGGCGTAGGACAGATAGACCTTATAACTTCCTCATCGCTCATCTCATCTGTAATTTGAGTAGCTGCTAATTCTGCATCAACCTTAACTACTAATCTTGCTTCTTGTCCAACTTGCTCCTCGCGTATGAAATTGTGCAAAATGCAACATGCGTTGACTATTCGAACCTACAATACTTAATACAAAATGATTAAAAAAAAATCAGATTATGACTTGTTATATACGAAGTACAAATGGAAATTCACTAGCGCAGATTATCAGGCAGATTCATTCAAAGGATTGAGGAACAATGACAAAGAAGCCTCCCTTTCGAGTGACTCTTGGGCTAGCCCCTACATGTGCATAAATCACAGGTATGCATAACATAAGAAAGACGGCAAATTTTAAAGCTACGTCTTCAAAGGTGTGCATTACATAAGAAAGACATATATCAAGCTAAGTTATGATAGCAATGGAAAAGGAAAAAGTGAAGTTTAGTCAAAATTTAACAAATCAGGTGAAAATTTGCACCAAGAAGAAAGAAACAAAAGGTGACATTGGATTCAAGTTTTGGATTCAAGTTGTGCTAGCTTTCTTTCGTCGCAAAATTGAACTTTCCATACGTTCCAAGATTGGAGGGGGGAAGGAAGGAAGTGCACACAAGCAAGCACATAACACATCAAGAGCATGGTTTCATTTAAGGTGAAAGATATCTGCATGTGTTAAAAGAGTCCGAGATATATGTGACAATGTTCAAGAAAAGACTCAAACAAGAGGGCCTTCCTCATGGTCAGAGAACCCATAGAGTTTGTGCTTAATGTACAAGATGGGAGCAGTAGTTGTGTTTCATGTAAAATGAGGAGGGTTAGTCCCTAAAAGGCTTGAGGAACTTCCCCTCCTTTAAGCTGGTAAATCGATAGCCACATCCCAAGATGAGCACTTGTTCCACTAGGAGGCATCTTAGGTGGAATCAAAATCTGTACACACTCCATGAGAGTAGTACTACGCAGTAGCATGGCATTCATTTAACTGTGCTAAATGACCATTAGAAGGTAAGAGTATGAACTGCTGCTAAATAAAATAACTTTTAGTATAACAGAAATAGAAAATGAGGATATAACTCATCCGAAAGGTTGTCATGGGAAGAAAAAACCAAAAATAAACAGAAATTCCACAGTTATCTAGATAATCTCTTTCCTTTCTTTCTTCTTTGGTATAAAAGTAGATGTTTTGGATCTTGATCCTCTGCAAAAGTAAGGACCATAAAGGTGGAATTTGGTGGCTAAAACCACAATATTGGTTGCTAAAACACACTTTGAAGATAACTATAACGTTTCAGTGAGACATTTAGTAGTCAACTACATCGTTTGCATTGAAGTAATTTTGAGATGATGAACTGCTTTTGTGTTGTATGTAACTGAGCTCGTCCACTCACTCTTCCATGCAGGCACATATATCTGCAGTAGAATGGAGAACAAATCCATGAGAACAAATCATCATTATGGGAAGAACAAATCATCATTATGCAAGAATAAAAAACTACCTAGCAAAGAGAATACGCAACTCTTTTCATGGATGAAAAGAAAAAACAAAAGATGAAGAAAATCTGTCATGGTTAATCTTAAAAAATAGGCAGCATTTAGTTACTTTGGGTTTAACTTCAAACCAATCAAAGTCCAAAGGAAGATAAATCAAAAGGAGAGTTGAGAAAATCCTAAATCCAGACAACATCTAAGCCATGTCCATTACAATTATCTTTAACCTAAACTCAAAATCAACATCAATAACAAAGTTAACCGAGAGATATCAAAGCAAATTGAGCATTTGATATAGGCAAAAATAGGAAAGCCAATATGATGACACGTGTCATCATCTGGGAGAACCATAACCACCTCTTTAACCTTGAGAAAGTGGGGAATCAGTATAACCCACTTACCCATTAATTCACTCCTCCATGATGGCTAGTAAGAACCCATTAAGTGAGATTAACTAGGCCACTAATTAGGAGTAACTCCCTACTTAGTAGGGTAACTCCCTAATAAGGACGAATAACTACCCACTAATGGAGACTCTATATAAAGAAAAAGGGGAAAGAGAGATAGGTAAGTCTTTGATTAATAGTTTATTCAGATTCTCTCAAACACATTTGCTTGCTTAAACATCAGAATTTCCCAGCCGGAAAAACTTCTGGTGAGTCACCGGTGTTGTTTTTGCTGCGCAGGTTTATTCGCGAGTAGTTGGAAGCTTGTCCCTGATTTCATCCACAACATTTTGGCACCATCCGTGGGACCCAAAATTCGTAATTAAATCATGGCACAAACTCCGCAAGTTCAACAAGATGGAGCACTCACGTCAAGTTCATCATCAACATTGCTCCGTGACCTTACTCGTGGTGGAGCCACCTCCCACCCACCTAATTGAGGTAAAAGAGTGGTGGATGCCCTGGCAACCGCGACAACGGCACCTGTTACCGCAGCTGCTGTGCCACCCCTACCAACGTTTGACGTTCACTGAAGGACCTGGCGGCTCGAAAGTGCCCAACCAAGCAAATCACCATCATCTGATACAAGTTGAAGATAAGCAGTCCGATGATGAACGACGTAATTTGGGTCCAAAAGGCACGAAGAGAGCTATTATAAAGCTCATTCTACCAAGGACAACTACCTCCACCCCGATGAACAGAGTGCGAAACGAAACACCAACGCTCTGGTCATCATCGGACGGCCATTCGCAAAGGATGTCGATTTATTCCCTACACCATCAAACTTCAAAATGCCTCCGTGTGAATCGTATGATGGCACAAGAGACCCTATGGAGCACTTGGCTCGTTTCACTTCTGGCGTGAATCTACAATTGGTCCCTGACCAAATAATGTGCCGAGCATTCCCTATGATGCTAAAAGGAGCTGCACACGTATGGTTCCAACACCTCACACCTCGCTCCATCTCCTGCTGGGCTCAGTTAGTAGTATCCTTCCGCAGTAACTTCCTAACGAGTCGCATATAGAGGAAGAACTCCCCAGCCCTCTTTCACATAGTGCATGGACCGAAGGAGTCCTTGAAGTCCTACTATGCTCACTTTAACACAAAAAAGCTCCTCATAGATCACTTAGATCATGGGGTGACTTTCGCAGTGATGGCTAGAGGTGTAAGGCTGGGGACACCATTACGCTTCTCACTAAATAAGAGACCCCCCAGAGAACATGACTGATCTGCTCAACCAAGTAGAGAAGTATCTTTGAGCCGAAGAGGATGCAATGACCTCTCAAGATGAAGTGAATCCAGGGCAGAAGAGGCACCATCGATCGGAGGGGCGAGTCCCTGATAAGCCTAAACGCTCTGGGGCAACCCTTTATAGCTCGCCGGAAACCCTCTTTAAGCCCTTCACTCCCCTTAATACTTCTCGGGAGCACATTCTCAATCAAATCAAAGGCCAAAACATCCTCAAGTGGCCCAAACCGATGAAGATGCCTATCGATAAAAGGGACGTCGAGCTGTACTGCCAGTTCCACAAGGATCATGGCCACACGACCAAAGAATGCAAGGTCCTCCAAAGGGAGATCGAGGGTCTTATTGTGAAAGGGCACCTCAAGCAGTTCGTTAAGACAAACGAGCTCCAAGGTGGTATGTGTAATATCTCGAACTTTGGGAACTGGTTAAAATAACTATCGCTGCCCCGAAAAGTAAACGGGTGATAATTTTGAGTAATGCTCGGATAGTAGTAGAAAGTGGAAGTTTAAAATAATTTTGGAACAAAAATGTAATTTTTAAAATTTTGGGGGCATTTTCGTAATTTTGGAAAACTTTGAGGGCATAAATACAAATTATGGATTTAGCGATGAAAATAATAAACATGAATGCTTATATATATTTTCAGTGATGTTTAATTAAATTGAGAATGATTGGAATGATTTTGGGGCTTAAATGCAATTATACAAAATTTGGGGGTCATTTTGTAATTTTGGAAACTTGAGAGATTATTTTATAAATTTGGAAATTTGACGTCTTGGTGTCTAAATTTTAGGAATCAGATTATGTACAAGGGCCACCTGGCTTGGTGACTAATCTGATCTCTTATTTGATGAGAAGCTAAATTAAAAGGAAAGAAAAATTGAGGCCAAAATGAAAATAAGGAAAAGTTGTGAATAGTAGAACAACAGAACAAGAAACTGAGAATAGAAACCAGAAAACAGGGGAGAAAGAAAGAAGAAGAAAAAGAAAGAGGATGAAGAACACAAAATTTCGACAAGGGGGAAGCAGAGAGAGATTAGGCAACTCTCAAGGGTAAAATTTTCACTTCAAATGTTGATTTCAGTGGGTATTTCGGGTACTCAGTGTGCATAGTCCCCTGTGTGTGTTTGTGTGTGTGTTCTTGAAGATATGGGTTGTGGACATATGAATTGAGAGTGTAATTGTGTGATTTAAATGGTGTTAGGAAGTGTTTTTGTTGAAGTTAACCTTATGTAGGTGTTGTTTTTAATGGATTAGTGGTATTCGTGGGTGTATGTGTGAGTTTGGAGGGGCTGGGTGCTGCGGCTGAAGGTTGAAGAAGAATTGTGTGTATTTGAAGGTAAAATAGTAGGTGCCTTCATTTGAACAGTAACGATAATTGTTGCTAAAGACCAAAATTAATTAGGCAGTTTTTTTAACAAATTTCATAAATAGCTAAAACCAAAATTAGACAAAATTCAAAACAATAACCCCTGATAATTTTAAAAGAGATCTATGCTCTGGAAAAGTTTGGGAATTTTTGGAGTCCGCAAAGGGCGCTAAATGTGGGTATCGGATAACTACGACTATCGATTTATTTAGCATAGAAAATCAAGTTATTTTAATCTAAAAATTTTATGGAATCCCTATTTTACAGATATGATTCATTATCTAAAATTTCAGGCCATTCCGAGGTGATAGGTATTTTTCGCGAAACTGGCCTTTAAGCGGTCGGTCGGACACTGGTTCGGAATTTTTAGGCAAAAATTCTTTAAAATAATTTTTAGATCGAAAATGATATCAGGATACTTAAAATATCATTTGAAGATTTTTTTGAGATTTTTTTGGTGCCGAAAATCCCAGGGGCATTTTGGTAATTTGCCACCCAGGGGGTATTTTGGTAATTTTACCCATAAAGGATTTTTTTTAGTAAATTTACATACAATAAGGATATTTTAGTGATGTTGCTTACGAAAAGGTCATTTTGACGATTTAAGTGTAACAAGGGGGTATTCTGGTAATTTACCACCCTAGAGGGGTATTTTGGTAATTTGATCTAAGAAAGGTATTTTGCATAAATTTACATATGAGAAGTTTATTTCAGTGATTCTACTTTTGGGAAGACCATTTTGGTAATTTAAGTCCGAGAGGGGCATTTTGGTAATTTTACACCCTAGGGGCGTTTCAGTAATTTTACATACCCGATGAGGGGAGGTTCATTTTGAGAGCATGTGTGAGTTCGTATTAAGTTTTAATTTTGTTCTGTAGGTTGTATTCTAATGGTTCGATTATTTCGTTTAGGTTAAAGCTAAAGACTTCCGATTAGGATAATTTAGCTGCGGATCCAGGTAAGGGATTCTATCTGAACCCTGGATAAGGACTTTCGTCTGAACCCTTATTTTGATAACTCGTACTCGTAAGTACTCATTTGATGTAATTATGGCTAATGCAAAACTCTGAACTCTGTATTGCTGTTAGTCTATTATTGCCAAAAAATCCTAATATTGAACCTGAATCGCTTATTTGGAAATATTGTGATGCTCGCATGTATTGCATGCTGAGCAAAGTTGATAATTGTTTGTATCCTTTCTTCTGAATTATTGTGCTTAAATTCGATAATTATTCGCAATCGTTTTTGTCGTTTATTTGTGATTTTTCTTCTGAAAATTCTGAATGCTGAGCCAGTATGATTATTGTTATTGGAATCCGAATTGATTTCGGAGATTTGAGCTTATGTTAAAGCTCATCGATATTGTTGATTTTTCTGTGTTGACCAGGGAATCTGTTATGTTCTGAGGCGGGCATTATAAGGCTAGTCTGAATCCTGCATGGAATGCAGGCTAGTACCCTAGTGGACTAGTAATTATTCTGGTACATCATCAATGTGTACACTCTGTTAGCTTGCCGGAATGGCATTGCTATTGCCCAGGATCAACGTTGATTTTTGATTTTATCTGCTCTGTATACTGCCGTGACTATTACGGCAATGTCTGAAAAGTATTATCTGAAATGATCTGTGCTTCTGTTGAAATCCTTTGGAAAATCTTCATCGTATTTTGGAAATGATGACTCTAGAAATGATTTATTATTGATTGCTTTTGGAATCGTCGTGTTTGTTCTGGTTCATTTTGGTATCTATTTCAGATGAATTTTGATCCTCTTGGAAATCATTGAGTTTTTGACCATCTGAAGCATTCTGGAAATTTTCTTTGGTTGGATTCTTTGGAATCGTCTGGTAATTCTTTGTTAGTCCTTGTACAACCTTACTAAGCTCTCAAAAGCTCACTCTTCGTTTGGTTCCCTTCTGCAGGTGATGATAAGCTGTAGCAGGTTCGAGAATGGGTTAGACTCTGTGTGAGGTTCCGGTTAGCTGCCATTACAGTGTAGCGAGACCTCTGCGTGGGTTTGTACTGTTGATTCATTCTTTAGGGATTCATGTTTGAAAAGAACCTAGGTTTTAATGGTTTGAGTTCAAGCAGGTTTTTGTTGAAATCTTGTATTTTAGAGAATTCGAGTCGATATCGGATTAGATGCTTTGAAGTATGTGGTTATGTACAGGATTTGACAGGTTTGATGTGATCCGGTAGGTTTACGACCCGGGAGTTCAGGGCGGCGGAGCTCCAGATTTGGGGTTGTTACAGTAGGTGATGAGGAAATTAGAGGAGACGATCCCAAGAGATCCCCTGGTGATAAACACTATCTCAGGGGCCCAAATGAAGGGGGAATCTCAAACTCGTCTTGAAAGGCTTACGCTCAACAAGTCAACCTAACACAAGGACCGGCTAAGCGCCCCAAGACGGCCACCACTATAGGCTTCGACAATGAAGATCTTCAGCAAGTAATTTTACCGCACGACGATGCTCTGGTCATCTCTCTCTAGATAGATGCATACGTTGTTAAATGCATCTTGGTCGATACAGGAAGCTCAGCAAATGTTATCTTTAAAGAGGCATTTTCCCTAATGGGGATATCAAAAGACCTATTTTCCCAAATGGGGATATCTTCGCATGGAGCGTAGCTGACATGCCTGGAATAGACCCATCCATAATGACCCATCCATTAGTCGACCCGAGGAACAGGTCGATGAAGCAGAAAAAGCGTCCTTTTGTGCCAGAAAGGCAAGCGATCATCAAGAAAAAAGTAGAGAAATTTCTGGAAGTGAGTTTCATCGCTGAAATTGACTACCCTGAATAGGTAGCTAATGTGGTCATGGTGCCGAAGGCAGGGACATGCAAGTAGAGAATATACATTGATTACACTGACTTAAACAAGACCTTTCCCGAGGATAGCTATCCTCTACCCCACATCGATACTCTGATAGATGCGACCTCGGGGCACGAGTTGCTTAGTTTCATGGATGCCTTCTTCGGCTATAATCAGATTTGTATGCATGATGACGACGTAGCAAAAATGACCTTCATCACAGATGAAGGTCTCTTTTGCTACAAAGTCATGCCTTTTGGCTTGAAGAACACAGGCGCCACTTACCAACGACTTGTCGATAAGATCTTTAAGCCCTTGGTGGGGAAGAACATGGAGGTTTATGTCGACGACATGCTCGTCAAAAGCCTCCGCGCAGCAGATCACATTGCCGATCTCCAAGAATGCTTTAACCTCCTGCGCGAATATAGGATGCGCCTCAATCCAGCAAAGTGTTCTTTTGGGGTCTCATCGGGGAAGTTCTTGGGTTTCTTGGTCTCGTACAAAGGCATAGAGGCCAACCCAGAGAAGATTAAGGCTATACAATATATGATCGCCCCGAAAATAGTAAAAGATGTGCAAGTGCTGACTGGGCGAATAGCGGCACTAAGCAGATTCCTCTCCAAGTCTGCAGAAAGATGTTTGCCCTTTTTCAAGGCTTTGAAAAACATAAAGGACTTTGAATGGACTGATGAGTGTCAAACCTCTTTTGAAGCATTGAAGAATTATCTGACAACGCCACCCATTACTCTCAAAACCGCTTGTGGGGGAAGAACTCTACCTATATCTAGCCATATCAAAATCGGCTGTCAGTGCAGTGCTCGTCTGAGAATAGGATGGTAAGCAATTGCCTATTTATTGTGTGAGTAAAGTGCTACAATGTGCTGAGCTGCGATATCCAGATGCGGAGAAGCTTGCATTCGCTCTCTTGATCGCGGCTCGAAAACTTTGGCCTTATTTTCAATCTCACTCCATAACGGTGCTCATGGACAAACCACTGCGATGAATACTTCACAAACCTGATCTCTCAGCACGGCTGGTCCCATGGTCCATTGAACTTGGAGAGTTTGACATCCACTACAAGCCGCGCCCCTGCATCAAGGGTCAAGCCCTAGCTGATTTCATCGTCGAGTGCACTCTTCCCATTGAAGACGAGGAGTAACTACCCCAGAATTAGAGGCCTTTTACTTGGACCCTCCATGTAGATAGTTCTTCTAATGCCAACAGAAGTGGGGCTGGACTAATCCTCAATGGCCCAGAAAACCTTATAGTAGAGTACGCCCTAGGTTTCGACTTCCCCACTTCTAACAATGAGGCCGAGTACGAAGCCCTAATCGCTGGAATGCACCTTGCTAAGGCTATGCGGGCAGAAGCACTTTATGCCCATAGCGACTCGCAACTTGTCGTAAAATAACTTTCTGGAGAATATGAAGCACGAGATGCTAAGATAGCTAAATATCTTCAAAAAGCAAAGAAGCTTGTAGAGACTTTTGCGTACTTCGACATTACCCAGGTCAGCCGAGTAGACAACACATCGACCAACGCGCTTTCCCGCTTAGCTTCCCTTGATCCATCTGGGTTTGGTCGGACCATTCATTTGGAGCTCCTTCACGAACCAAGTATCAATCACCATGAGGTAATGCATACAACACATGAGCCATCATGGATGGATCCCATCAAGACCTACCTTTCGAATGACACCCTACCAGCTGATCAGAAGCAAGCTAGAGGAGTCATCTCATGCTCAGCACGATATACAATTATAGATGATGTGCTGTACAAACGGTCGTTTACTCTCCTCTACCTTCGGTGCCTTGCCCCTACAGAAGCAGATTACACCCTACGCAAAGTCCACAGAGGCATTTGCGGCCAGCACTTAGGAGGGAAAGCCCTAGTACACAAGGTCCTCCGCTAAGAATGATGCATTATAATATTCAAAGAGATGCGACACCTGTCAACGATTCCCGTCTGTGCCAAAGCTTGCCCCTACCACACTAACCACGCTGAGCAACCCTATCCCCTTCGCCATGTGGGGTATGGACATCTTAGGTCCTTTCCCCCCAACTTCTGCTCAGCAAAAATTTGTGATTGTTGCTATTGATTATTTTACTAAGTGGGTAGAAGCCGAGTCCCTATCCTCATTCATAGAAAAGTACAAAAATTTCTTTTGGCGCTCTGTCGTCTGTCCCTTTGGGATCCCTCGCGTGCTCATCACTGATAATAGGAGTCTGTTCAACAACCTCACCTTCCGCACGTTTTGTGCTAATATATCAATTAAACAGCACTTCACTTCAGTAGCACACCCGCAGACGAATGAACATACAGAGGTCACCAATCGTACACTCTTACAAGGGATAAAGAAGAAGCTTGATGGGGCAAAAGAGTGGGTCAAGGCCCCAAAAGAAGAGTTTGTATTGGATGGGGTTCTTAGTTATTGAGCCACAAGGATTTAGCCTTTGGATAGGGATATATGCTGGATAACCTCAGTAGGTTAACCTCCCGTAGTCAAGGGATAGGCCGCACTAGGTTCCGGGTGTGGTTCTAAAAAATGGCCATTACATATCGTAACGACTGCTTTGTCGTGGGATTTAAGTGACTGGTGTGTGTCAATTTCACAGGCGTATCAATCTTATGGTGCCATTACGAACCGTAATGGCGTCATAGTCATTACGTTACAATGATCTTGTTGTTGCAAATGATATTGTTGAAAATATGTGGATAATTGAGAGACTTATTGCATTGTAAGGAGTGGGTCTTTCATTTTCCGCCGATTGGAATCAACACTTGGCTAGAAGAAAAGGAAGGAGGCTCACTTGAAGATTCAGATCCAGACTTCAAAGAAAGAGGAGGAAGAAAGTGAACAGTGTCTCGAATTTTGTGATTTGTACATGTGGATAGTGACAGACTTATGCGGGTAAACTTTGGAGTTTAGACATTTTATCATAGATCTCACTGGACTTAAAATTATGAAATCGAAATGGCTAATCAATTAAAAAAGAATTTAAAAGATTTCTAAACCACGAAAAGAATTAGAAAAAATGAACATTTTAAAATTACAATCAACAAATCAGATGTTACATAATGAAAGATAATTATTGCAGCTACAATTTTTTTAAACGTTAGCAAGATGCTTAAAACCCATGATTTCAATTCTTATCATGGTTTAAATTCTGATCAAAAGGTTAGCAAGATACAATCACGTTCTCAAATGTGATTTTGGCTGATCAATTAAAAACGAGTTTAAACAGAATTTTAAACCACGAAAAAGAGTTAAAAAGGAACATTTTAAAGTTACATTCAAATATCTTTGGGTTTTAAGCATCTTGCTAATGCTTGAAAAAAATTCACAGTCGCAGTAACTGACCTTCTTTATGTAACATCCAATACTTTCGATACTATTATACATAAGAGTCGAATACCACAATTTAAAACGATGGTTCCATGTCTTCTTAAGTTACAAACTAGTTAAAAATCTGATCATTTCCACTGTAGTTAATAGATAAATGTTAGAGGAAAGAGTTAACTATTCAGCTGACGACTTTACTATTAGATAAATTTAACTTTTGTTAATGGATATTGATTGATTCGTATCAAAGTGACCACTAAAATTTGAAATTCTTTTCTATCTGGTCACTGCATTAGCTTTCATATATCTAAGTCTGTAACAGTCCCGAAAAATCCAGAGCTCCGCCGCCCCGAACTCCCGGGTCGTTAACCTACCGGATCACATCAAACCTGTCAAATCCTGTACACAACCACATACTTCAAAGCATCTAATCCGATACCAACTCGAATTCTCCAAAATACAAGATTACAACAAAACCTGATCGAACTCAAACCATTAAAACCTAGGTTCTTTTCAAACTTGTATCCCTAAAGAATGAATCAAAAGTACAGACCCACATGGGGGGTCTCACTACACTGTAATGGCAGCTTACCGGAACCTCACACAAAGTCTAACCGATTCCCGAACATGCTACAACTTATCATCACATGCAGAAGGGAGCCAAACGAATAGTGAGCTTTTGAGAGCTCAGTAAGGTCGTACAAGGACTAACAAAGAATTACCAGACGATTCCAAAGAATCCGACCGACGAAAATTTCCAAAATGCTTCAGATGGTCAAAAACTCAATGATTTCCAAAATGATCAAAATTCATCAGAAATAGATACCAAAATAAACCAGAACAACCACGACGGATTCCAAATCAATCAATAACAGATCATTTCCAGAGAATAATGAAGATTTTCCAAAGGATTTCAACAGAAGCACAAATCATTTCAGATAATACTTTCCAGACATTTTCGTAACAGTCACGGCAGTATACAGAGCAGATAAAATCAAAAATCAACGTTGATCCCGGGCAATAGCAATGCTATTCTGGTAAGCTAACAGAGTGTACACATGAATGTGTACCAGAATAATTATTAGTCCACTTGGGTACTAGCCTGCATTCCATGCAGGATTCAGACCAGCCTTATAACGCTCGCCTCAGAATTGAACAGAACAGATTCCCAGGTCAACACAGAAAAATCAACAATATCAATGAGCTTTAACATAAGCTCAATTTATAGTAATCAGATCGGATTTTAATAACCATAACATATCGTATAAATCATCATTCAAATTTTCCAGAAGAAAACAACAAATAAATAGCAAAACAATTGCAAATAGTTATCGGACTTAGGCACAACAATTCAAAAGAACGGATACAAACTATGATCAGATTTGCTCATCATGCAATACAAGCGAGCATCACAAGATTTCTAAATAAGCGATTCAGGTTCAATGTTAGGGTTTTCTGGGCAATAATATACTGATAGCAATACACAGTTCAGAGTTTGGCATTAGCCGTAAGTAGATCAAATAATTACTTACGAGTACGAGTTATCAAAATAAGAGTTCGGACGAAAGTCCTTACCCAGGGTTCAGATAGAATCCCTTACCTGGATCCGTAGCCAAATTATCTAACCGGAAGTCCTTAATTTTAACCTAGATGAGATGATCAAATCATCAGATAATAGTCTACAGAATAATATTATAACTTAATACGGACTCACACATGATCCTAAAATGAACTCCCCTTACCACGTATGTAAAATTACCAAAACGCCCATAGGGTGTAAAATTGCCAAAAAGCCCCTCTCGAACTTAAATTACCAAAATGGTCTTCCCATAAGTAGAATCACTGAAATATGCTTTCCATATGTAAATTTATGCAAAAATACCTTTCTTAGATCAAATTACCAAAATACCCCTTTGCGGCAAATTACCAAAATGCCCCTATGGGTTTTCGGCACCGAAAAAATCTCAAAATATCTTAAAATGCTATTTTAAGCATGCTGATATCATTTCTGGTCTAAAAAGTATTTTAAAGAATTTTCGCCAGAAAATCCGAACCGAGGTCTGGACCGAGCACTAAAAAGTCAGTTTTGCGAAAACAAATACCTATCGCCTTCAGAATTCCTCGAAATTTTAGAATATGAACTATATCAGTAAAATCGAATTTCCGTAAAAATTTTAGATTAACATAACCTAGTTTACTAGGATAAATAATTCGCTAATTTAGTTTAATCGATGCCCTTATTTCGCGCCCTTTGCAGACACCAAAAATTTTCAAAAAATTCTAGAGTGTAAGTCTCGTAAAAATATCATGGGTTACTGTTTTAGACTTTGTCTAATTTTGGTCTGAAGCACTTATAAAAATTTACAAGAAAACTGCCTAAAAGAATTCTATCTTTAGTGACAATTACCGTCACTATTTAGATTAAACACACACTAGTTCACGTTTTTTTTTTGCACCTACTTCTCTTCTTCATCCAGCTTCACCTGCGCACACACAAAGAACACACACAACTCACTGAAACTTACCATTTCACTCGTGGCCACTCTTCCAAATACTTCCAAAAGCCTACACAAATGAATTTACACTTAAATACTTACATTAACATACAATTAACCACACCATTACACACTCCCATCACTCACCCGAAACACATATGTTCAAGAACACACACACACACACACATAGTCACACCAACACACTTTTCACAAACCAAAACCAACTCAATTCCTCGGCAACACCGAAGTTTCACCACCTTAGCCAAACTTCCTCCTAACTTCACATTAAAACCACCATACCACAAACACAATTCGTATCTCCCCACTGCGAAGACCGAAGAACACACACTGAACATGGAATTTTCACACACAACGTATACCGAATTACTCATACGGAAAAATGGTGGAGAGTTACCTTTCAAGAATTCCTTCAATTCTTCTCTAACTCTCTCGGATTTTCCCCTACCCGAATCCAGCTCCTTCTTCCTCTCTTTGTTTCTTTTTGTTCTTCCATCTCTGTTTTCTTTCCTTTGTTCTTCTCCTCTCTGTTTTGATTATATTAATTTTCCTCCCCGACTATTCTTTCCACTTTATCTTATCCTTCTTTATCCAAATCCATCCATTATTTTATAATTATATTCCATTAGTCATCAGGTAACAAGGAGGAGCCGGCACCATTTCGTAACCAATTCTCCAAATTTGACACCTAATGCTACTTTTTCATAATTTACAAAATAGCCCCAACTTTGCATAATTGCATTTAAGCCCCAAAATTTTTCCAAGTTTCATTAATTTAACTAGATGTCACCAACACGCATATTATCACTCATTTCATTATTTTTCATCACTCGAAACTTTAATTTACAACTATACCCCCAATTTTTTTTTGAAATTACAAAAATGCCTCCAAAGTTTTAAAAATTACATTTTTGCCCCAAAATTCTTTTAAGCTTCCACAAGATTCTAATACTCGAGTATTTTATCTTTCGGAAGCCAGATGGTTATTTTAACCCGCTTCCAAAGTTCGGGATATTACAAAGTCTGTTAATTTGGGGGTAAAACTGTCCTTTCATTGTTCAACTTCTTCTTCTTCTTCCTTTTTCTTCTTCGTACACATGCGCGCGCGCGTGCACACACACTCACACACCCACACAGCGTCAGACACAAGCATGCACGTACACGCACAAACACACACACCCACCCTACCCCCGTAACACACACACACACAAAGAGTCACACGCATGCATGCATGTGCGCGCGCGCGCACGCACACACACAGATACACGTTGTCAAACACACACACAAAAACACACAAACCCTTTCTCTTTCTCTCTCCCCCCTCTCTTTCTCTCTCTCTCTCACACACAAAGATACCCACCCACCCCAATACTCACCCCCCCACTATCGTGACACCCCCCATTCCCACACACAACACAGTGTCACGACAGTGTGTTGTGTCTCAGTTGTGGGGGTTCGAGGTGTATGTGTATGGGGGGGGGGGGGTGTTGCGGATCTTTTGTGCATTGTGTGTGTATTGTGACAGTGTGTGTGTGTGCGCGTGCGTGTGCATGACTGTGCGACTCTGTGGGGGGTGAGGGAGTTTGTGTGTGACAACATGTTTGATACAGAGAAGGAAAGAAGAAAGAGCGGGGGAAAGAGAGAAAGAAAAGGGGAATTGAGAAAGACTAGGGAGCGAAGGCCAATATATCCTTAAGTGAAAGGACTGCGTGAAAGATAATTTGACGGAATGACATGACTGAAACGAATTTTAGAGTTTAGCGGTAACATTAACACAAATTGATGCGGATTACCGAGTGAGAAAAAATGAATTTGCATAGTGATTAAACGGATAGTTAACTCTGGAAGAAGTTAGGGTCTTGCGCTGGTGCATTTGATCCGACGGATCAAATCAAGACAAAGGTGGAAGGACGGAAGCAGAGTCAACTGTACACCCTAACGGCCTAACGTCTGCCGCGTTCTCAGAAAAAACGCGGTTGGCTATTCACCGTCTACTCCAAACAGACGCTTGCCGAAAGTAGGCGACAGCACACCCAACCCCTCTGTCTCCCAAAATATTTATATCCACATTTCCCACAAATCCCCAAGATCCCCAAACCAAACCAAACCATGGCCTCCCAAGAACCCGTGGTTTTCGCCCTCTCTCTGCTCACCCTCCTCCTCCCTTTCTCCGCCGCAGACGACGGCGCCGTCATGACCTCACTCGCTGGCAGTCTCAGCCCCGCCCCAGACGACTGGACCGGCACCAACTACTGCAAATGGTCCAACGTTGTCTGCGACGGCTCAAACCGAGTGACGGCCCTCAACCTCGACTCGCTCTCCCTCACCGGCTCACTCCCCTCCGATCTTAACCAGCTCACCAAGCTCAAAACCTTGGCCCTCCAGAAGAACTCTCTCTCCGGCCCACTACCCTCCCTCTCTAATCTCACCTTCCTCGAACAAGTATTCCTCGACGGCAACTTGTTCACTTCGATCCCACCCGATTTTTTCTTAGGCCTCACAAGCCTACAGACTTTGACCATGGGTGACAACGCAAAACTCTCATCGTGGCAAATCCCAGTTTCTTTAACAGACAGTTCCAGTCTGGGCACGTTTTCGGCCAGCAACTCCAGCATCATTGGCTCTATGCCCGACTTCTTCGATTCGTTTCCCAATCTGCAGAATCTTCGTCTTTCGTACAACAATCTAACCGGTCCGCTTCCCAGATCCTTTGCCAACTCCGAGATCCAAAATCTTTGGCTCAACAATCAGCTCATCGGCTTGTCTGGCACCATCGACGTTTTGTCATCGATGACTCAGCTATCCCAGGTCTGGTTACACCAGAACGCTTTTACTGGTCCTGTACCCGACCTCTCCAATTGCACCAATATCTTCGACTTGCAGCTGAGGGGAAACCAGTTCACTGGCGTGCTCCCTCCGTCACTGAAGTCACTGCCGAAATTGGTCAACATTTCTCTGCAGAATAACAAGTTGCAGGGTCCAATGCCAGTGTTTCGTGATGGGGTTCATTCGACTCTTGGGAACACTAATAGTTTCTGTTTGACCACTCCTGGACCATGCGATCTGCAGGTTACTGCACTTCTTGAGGTTGCTGAGGCTATTGGGTATCCGATGCCACTGGCAGAGTCGTGGGATGGGAACAATGCTTGTAATGGATGGACTTTTATTACCTGCGACTCGACCGAAAAGAATGTGACAATTGTTAACTTCGCGAAGCAGCGGTTTTCAGGTAGCATTTCGCCTTCTTTCGCCAAGTTGACTACGTTAAGGAGTTTGTTGTTGAATGATAATAATTTAACGGGTTCGATTCCTCCTAGTTTGACTACTTTGCCTCAGCTTCAAGTTCTTGATGTGTCAAATAATAATTTGAGTGGGACAGTGCCTGTTTTCCCTGGGTCGGTCAAGTTTACTACGAGTGGTAATTCGCTGCTCGGTCAGAATATAACTACTGGTGGTGGAGGAAATGGTGGGAATAACGGGTCTGGATCAGGTTCGAATATGCCAAATGGAAGCCCATCCGGGTCTTCTAAAGGCTCTCCTGTTTCGGGAGGTATGATTGCTGGTGTAATTATTGCTGTTTTGGTGTTTGTTGGTGTAATAATTTTTGTGTCTTACAAGTGTTATATGAAGAAACGCCATCAAAGATTTGGTAGGGTTGAGAGTCCTGAAAAGAGTAACCAAATGGTAAAGACTAGCAATGGTATAATGGGTGGTGCGAATGGTTATGGTGGAGTGCCTAGTGACATACAAAGTCAGAGCAGTGGTGATCATAGTGAGATTCCTGTATTTGAAGGTGGGAATGTCGCAATTTCGATTCAAGTGCTTCGGCAAGTGACAAACAATTTTAGTGAGGAAAATGTATTGGGGAGAGGCGGCTTTGGAATTGTTTATGAGGGGGAATTGCATGATGGGACTAAGATTGCTGTGAAGAGGATGGAGTCTGGTGCAATGGGAACCAAAGGTATGAACGAGTTCCAAGCAGAAATTGCAGTACTTACAAAAGTTAGGCATAGGCATTTGGTTGCTCTTCTAGGGTCCTGTGTCAATGGCAATGAGAGGCTTTTGGTATACGAGTACATGCCACAGGGGACCTTGAGCCAGCATTTGTTTGAGTGGCAAGAACTTGGTTACGCTCCTCTTACTTGGAAGCAACGGGTGACAATAGCATTGGATGTGGCACGAGGGGTGGAGTACCTACACAGCTTGGCACAGCAAAGCTTCATTCATAGAGATTTAAAGCCATCTAACATACTTCTTGGGGATGACATGAGAGCAAAGGTTGCAGATTTTGGTTTGGTAAAAAATGCACCTGATGGGAAATACTCTCTTGAGACGCGTTTGGCAGGAACCTTTGGCTATCTTGCTCCAGAGTATGCTGGTAAGTACAGCCTTAACACTTCTCATTTCTTTGGAATTTTATCAAATCATTGCACGTTTAATAGCACTATCAAGTTCAGTCATTCACTTTTCAGTTTAGCTTGTCCAACAATGTGGCGTCTGTGCCATTAAGATTTTGGTTTCCAGTAGATAAATTGTAAGCATTCTAATGCAAGAATAGAACTCTTAAGATCTTTGATTAACCAAAACTTTGTAGCATTGTGGTAAAGTACTTCCTGACATGCAAATGGGAGGATAGGGATTGTTTAATTCACTGATATAAATTCACTGATATAAAAGCACAAACAAGTAATAGAGAATAACTAGGAATGGGGTTTGTTTAAGTGTTGCTTGTCTGTAGTTTTCTTACCAATTACAATTGGATACTACCAATTTCCTTTTAATTGTTTGGGAGATCTATCACAGACCACTTGGGCCTGGGCTACACAATGGGGATAGCCCTCCCTCCTTACTCACTTTCTTCTCCCCTCCTTACTCAACTAGTTGACATCCTTGGTCTATATAACATTTATCGCAACAAAGGTTCTTTTTCTAATACATAATAATCATGTCTTGTACCTCGGTGTGCGCAATTGAAGTCCTTTGCACAAGCGTGTGCCAACAAATTATCATATAAGTTGAACTTCACGAAAAAAGAAGCGCAATCAATTTGATCTTTTGGACCCAACCTCTGAACTGGTCATTGTTTAAGACAGCAAGATCAGATTTCATTTGCTTCCAGATTCTCCTTTTGTACTACTTCATTTGCTTACAGATTCTCCTTTTGTACTAAATACTGTTTTTTATATTGTAGATGTTGCTGTTACTAGTTTTATGAACAATTATTTTGTTAAATTGTAAAAATCGGGATTGAATGAATTTATTTGTTTTCTCTACAGCTACAGGAAGAGTGACCACCAAAGTGGATGTTTATGCCTTTGGAGTGGTCTTGATGGAGATAATCACCGGTAGAAAAGCCCTAGATGACACGGTGCCAGATGAGAGGTCTCACTTGGTCTCTTGGTTCCGCAGGGTCGTTATCAACAAGGACAACATTGCAAAAGCTATCGACCAAACCCTTGACCCTGATGAAGAAACCTTTGAGAGCATTTGCAAGGCAGCTGAGTTGGCAGGTCACTGCACTGCACGCGAGCCATTTCAAAGACCAGACATGGGCCACGCCGTTAACGTGTTGGGTCCTCTTGTCGAGCACTGGAAACCTTCTCGCCCCGAAGAAGAAGAAAGCTATGGCATTGACCTCCACATGAGCCTTCCTCAAGCCCTTCAAAGATGGCAAGCCGATGAAGGTACTTCCACCATGATCGATATGTCCCACAGCCGAAGTCATTCGAGTATTCCCTCAAAGCCTTCAGGATTTGCCGACACATTCGACTCGATGGATTGTCGATAGCCGAAGTTTGATTTTCAATATACGTATTTAACGGGCGGAGGGTTGAGGATTGTTGAAAAACAAGTTTCCTTGCTGAGCAGTCTGTTGTGTCAGGAAGAAATCCATATTTCTGATTTTATTTTATTTATTTATTTGACATGCATGTGATCATTTTTGTATGTTGTTGTAGATGATCCGTATTGACAACCTGAAAGAAAACAGTTATATGCTGTATTTGGTTGAATGATGAGCTTGAGTTGGGGATTCCCTGTTTGCCAGCAAGATTCAGTGGCACTTGTAGACCAGAGCGCTTTTGAGAGAATTTCATAACAGGGCTGGATCTAAGCTCGCAGACTGGCAAAGTCATTCCTAAGTTGTCTACTTACGTCTACTATTGAGCAAGCCTGGTGTGAAAGCAACCTCAAAGGCTCCCGGTGAAACGGCTCACTCACCACCACCCTATTCCTTTTGACTATTTGGTGCCAAATTCATACTTCAATACCAGGGTGTTGCTTATTTCAACTACAGTGAAAAGCGATTAAAAGCAGAAAATTTTATAATATTACGTGAGAGTATTTTACCGGTGAAACTTTTTTTGAACTTTTAAGTGCAATCATTTAAGGAAAAATTTCGTAAAATATTCATGTGGTTTGGGGTCGTTGTAAAAATACACTCGTTACAAAAATTACAAAAAGACACATGTAGTGTTCATTTTTATTGCGACCGTTAGAAAAATCGTTCAAATTAACGGAACGTTATATTCACTTTCCTAAAAAACGCGTTTGATATATTTTAATATATTAAAAAGACAAAATTACCCTCATTTTTTTTCCCTCTCCCACCCAAGTCCCATCTTCATCTCCAATCCAAGCAAGTCCTAAACCTAGCCCCCAACCAAAACCCTAGCCGCCACCCTTACTCAGCCCTATCCACAAACACCACCGCCCATTTCGTGCGACGCCACCATCGGCCCCTTCTACCCACTGCGAACTCCGCTGAGGTGCTCGTGGAGCTCCGATCGAGGCAATGATTTGACATGGTCTGGTAAAGAGCCTTGGTTGGACTGAAGCCAAGCTTTGACGTCGGCGGGGGTTTCCGGCCGACCATCGAGCAGCGTAAAGAGCCAAGCTCGAGCCATTGATTCCCATTCTTCTTCACCACTGTGAATGTGATCGTCGGGGTTTTGATGAAAGGGCTAGATTTCTAGGGCTTAGTCTGGTGGATTGGTTGAATTCGACATGATCAAGCTGTTGTTTACTGCTGTGATTGTTTTGGGTTTCGATCAAGGCCTCGCCAGCCATTGCCGCCGCCAACGCCATCATCGCCCAACGCCGCAATGTGCGATTGAAACCCCTTGATGTCACCATTGGTGGTGTCTGCCCTCTGCTCGAGAATTCTGGAGTACAAAGACAATCTTAAGGTTTAAATAGAAGGGTATTTTGGACAAATTTTTTGTTTTGTTACAGAAATCGTCTGTTGCGACGCTTTTGCAATCACAGGGCGTCTTTTTACAATTTTTGTAATAACAAGGGTATTTTTGCAACGATTCCAAATCACAGGGGTATTTTGCGCAATTTTTTCATCATTTAATTCTCTTTTATCTTAATGTTTTTTTTTTTATCAATGATCGTTAACCTAATTTAAAATTGAACAATCAGCTTCAATCTCACCCTTGGCGATGAGTAAAATATTGAGACGCGATGAGTAAAATATTGAGACAGGAGAGGTGATTGACAAGCTGCGCGCGTAAAGGAGGAGACTTTTGTTGTGCGGCACACGTTGTGGGGACGGTGGTGTTAGATAGATGAATTGGATTCCAGGTGTTTGGAAGACGATAATGACATGGGTTGTTCAATTCCATGTGATGTAAATAGAGCACATTACCTACTCATTTTCCTAATAATTTAAGGTGTTTCAACTTACAAGCTGGCACCACCAAATGGTTGTTTACCTGTGAACAAAAAAAAAAAAAGTCGAGTGCAGCAATTAAAGTTTACAACAAGTCTATAAAGGGCAAAGCAATGATATTTCCATGCATGGTAGACATCATAGAAGAAACCATAAAAACCCTTATAGGAAGCCCCCAACAGCCAACAGGACATGGACAAAAGCGTACCAACAACAACAGTTAAGAAACTTAACCAATCCATCTGTCATTCTATGACAATATGATAACAACCAATATATAAATAAATCAAATTGATAGAGCTAGCCAAATGATAAATAAAGCCAAATAAACAATACAAGAAGATAAACACTCACTTCACGCACACACCACAAGTAAAAAACGGACTGTCCCGTAACCGGCCCTTTTTTAGGACTGACTAGACCTCGGCCCACTTCTAGCCCTATTCTGGTCCCGCCCCTTTGACCCTAAATCTGGCCCTAAACATTTTGAGCTACTTACCTTTTTTTTTGTTTCCCATTCTTTCTCGCGCCTCATTCTCTCTCTACTCCATATTTTTTTTCTTTCTATTAGACTTTTTGGACATGGATATTTTTTCTCTTCATCTCATTATGTAATCTCGACTACAATATACTTTCACTTACCATTTGCACATAACTCAAACTAATTTGATGGTCTTAATTGAAAATAAAAGGCTTATATTAATGTTTTGTAAACTGATCACTAATCGTCACCAACAATTTTGCATTTTTATTTTTATTTATTATCCACAATATTTACTTTTTGTGACAATCTAAGTTTACGATTTGGTTTGTAAATCAATCATTAAATTAATTTTAAGTTGTTCGTAATTTATTTTAAAATTCGGTAATCAAATTAGTAATTACATCTTTCTCCTCCCTTACATTCTACTTCAAGCGCGTTATCTCTCTTTCTCTTTCAACACCTTTTTTTTCTTCTTATTTGTGGTATGAGAATCTATCCGTTTAAAAGTTAGATTATATTTGTTACTTAAATGTTAAAAAGAACATTTAGTGGTGTTTCTTTGTATATTAATTTATAAGTAAGTAATATAATAACACTCTTATATGTGTTCTATACATAAATAAAAATTATGTAATTTAGATTTCTTTTTGTTTCAAAAGGTTAATTGAATTCTAATTTTCAATTACATAGAGTGGGTGAAGTGTTAAAGGGTCTTGAAGAATAATCTCAGGATTTTGAAAATGAATAACAATTTTTTTTTTTTAAAAAATTGTTGGACTTGAGCTAGACCCTAAATATTGAGCCTAGGGCTAGGGCTTAGACTAGGCCTGGATATCCTTCTCCTCTGGTCCAGCCTAAGCCCGGCCCATTGACCTCACTAGCCAAACCCACCCGTACGACCACTGTCATCATAGACCCTAAGGCACTCAAAATCCCAATTGAAGCTAGATCTAGCACACCACAACAAACACATCAAAAGCTAAAACACGAACCCACCACTTGTTGGGAAGTTGACGGTGGTGGTGGCGGCGTTGTTAATGAAAGAGAGGGAAGGATTTTGGAGGAGAGTTTGTTGCTTCAATCTATAAGACGTAGAGAGCTTCTTTTGTGTAAAGTTTTGTTCAGGGAACATGAGAAAAAGGTAGGTGAAAGATAGTTAAAAAGGGCTAGGAATTTCTTTGTTTTATTTTTGTTAAGTTAATATCTACTCTAAAAGCTTAAACGGTTAGAGAATAGCCCAATAATGATAGCTGCACCACCATAAGTCCACAATTTAACAAAATACAAATTGTACTATGATAAAAGGGACCAAATATGCAAGCGAGAAGAATTAAACCAATACCTTGCAAATCAGAGCTCTGATACTATGTTAAGTAATCATATACTCTAAAATCTTAAGCTATTAGAGAATGGGCCCAACAATGATATCATGGTGAACAATTTAAACATAAAATCATTGTATAGGTTTTTTTTTCAATGAACTATTTTGGTGCAAACGAAAGTAAATTTAAACATAAAGTTTGTTACAAATGCAAGAGTCCTAAACCAGCAGCACCCTGCTATAACAAGGTATGGAATTCAGGCACCGGGAGGGTGGGGGTGGTTTCTGAATAAACAATCTTGTTGAGTGCCTAGGTTAGTCAGGAAGTTTGCGCATCTGTTGCCTTCTCTTAGTGCATGAAGGATGGAAGTTTTTGAACCATTCATTAGAAAGTGGCAATCCATGACAATGTTAGCAAAGGGTACCGAGGGATTCAGATCCTTTGTTAGCAGGTTCTTGGCTTGTTGGGATCAGTCTCAAGAACTTCTTCATGAATGTTCTTGACTTTAATGAACTGCAGGCCTTTCAGAATTCCATATAGTTCGATTCCAGTATGTTGGATGAAGGCAATCAATTAACCCATGAATCCACCAAGCTAGCTTCCTTTATCATCTCGCAATAATCCTCCAAAGCCTTATTTGTCATCCCCTTTCCTGCTTCCATCAGTGTTGATTTTGATTTTACCTGTGATAAGAGGAAACCAAGAAATCAATTTGGGTTCTTTTTTATGTTCTGGCTTTGCACATCTGTCATTATATCTTTTGCAAAGTCCTGGGCATATTTCCAGGAATAATCTTCATTGGGTAGAACTCCTTCAATGCATTCTTTGTTTTTGTCTTTACAAACCTTTTAAAGAATAGCAATAAAGATGTATTTCCAAGGTATTCTTCCAAAATCAGGTTTCTTGTTGTTCATGATATTATCTTTCAGCCAATCCAGAGTGTTTTGCCTCATAAAGACATCTTGCTGTGGAGAAATGACTTTTTGCTAGCATTTTTTTAGCTTTCAGACAGTTTCTTATTAGATGAATGGAGGTTTTAGTGGTCTGCATGCACCTTTGGCACATGCTACTGGTGGTGATGTTCGAAGTTCATTGGTGGGAAGCCTGTCCCACAAAATGAGCCAGATAAGGAGGATGATTCTTTTAGGTAGAGTTTGTTTCCATAACCACTTCCATCTGCTGCTCTGCTCTTCCTTATTTTCTTCACTAGATATGGTTTTCTCTAGAGGAGTATTGGGGAATATGGATTCTTAAAATATCCTTGAGCCTCTCAGAGTCAACAGAGTTTCTCAACCTGCTTAGATTCCAATTACCATAAAATGCTTGAGTTTTTGGTTCTCTCTATTCCTATATTGCAGGTCATGGGTCATGGGTTTGTTGCCATGCCACGAGTCTTCCTAAAAATTGACTTTCTCACCATTGTTGATATTCCATTTGATTCTTTTGACAAGATGAGGAGTTCCTTTAACGATGCTTTTCCAAACTTGGGAGACATTTTTTATGGTATCCCACTCTCTTAGGCTTTTGTTTTTGATGTACTTGTTTAGAATAACATCAACCCACAAAAGCTTCTATATGTTTAAGATCTTCCATCCAAGCTTAAAGAGACTGGCTATGTTATTTTCTCTGGCTTTCCTAACTCCAAGACCTCATTTATTTCTGGGGAGGCAGACATCATTCCAATTGACAAGGTGTATTTTCTTTTTGGTCTCAGTATCACCATAGAGAAAAGATCTATTCATTCTATCAAGTTTATCAAAAAAAGGCAAAGGGGAGGGTCTGTACTTGCATGGCATAATTGGGCATGGTAACATTAACTGATTTCATCATAGTGACTATTCCAGCTAAAGACGAATATTGGCTTTCCAGCCAACAAGTCTACTTTGGACTTTATGAAGAATATGACTGTAGTTGTTCTTGGAGAGCCTGGTATGGATAAGGAGAATGCCTAATTAGGAGCCACGCTTATCAGTAAGGGAAATTCTACTCATGTTACTAATCTGGAGAGCTCTATTTCTGGGAATGTTCTTAGAAGCAAAAAATTTGGATTTATTGAAGTTAATGCTTTGACCAGACATATTACAGAATTTCTTCAAAGTGTCTATAGCCAGGTTATAATCTTTCAAACAGTATAAGGTCATCAGCATAAAATATATGGGATATGAGGGGTCTTCCTTTGGAAGCTCTTAGGCCAAGACAACTTTTCCTGATATTGCATTGTTGGAGCATCTAGGAGAGTTTTTCAATGCAAAGCACAAAAATATAAGGGGACAGGGGTCCACCATGTCTAATGCCCCTTTCGGGTTTAATGGCCTAGAGGGCCTGCCCATTCCATAGTAATTCAAGGCTAGAGCCAGTTATCATACTCATGATCGAGGTAATCCATTTTTTAGGGAAGCTGAAGTCTTCATGAGTGCATTTGATAAAGTTCCAATTGAGCTTATCATAAGCCTTTTCAAGTTCAATTTTAAAGATTAAAACAAACTTTTTTCCTTTTTTATTTTTCAAGGTGTGAATGATTTCTTGGGTTATGGTAACATTGTCTATAGTTATTCTTTGAGGGACATAACTACTTTGAGCAAGGCTAACCAATTTATTAAAGAGGGATCTGATTCTACTGACCAAGATCTTGGAAAGGGCTTTGTAGGTAACATTTAAAGGACTTATGGGTCTAAATTGGGTTATGGCCTGAAGATTGCCAACCTTAGAGATAAGGGTAAGTAGGTTCTATTATTAAGAATAGACATCTCTTCATTTTCAAAAAAAATCTAGACAAAGATTGGCAAGAATTACTAATAGTATCCAAAAGGTGTGATAAAAGATGCCATTTAAACCATCAAGGCCAGAGACTTTTAAAGCTTGATATTGAAAAGGCATTCCTGATTTCAAGATTGTTAAGGGGCATAAGAAGGAACTTAGCTTCATTGTCAGAGATTTTTAAGGGAGTTGCTATTACATCTAAAGTTTCTAGTGCTCCCCTGATCCTCATGAAACAAGTTAGTAAAGTGTTCAAGGATGTGATTTTTAATAAGAGCTGGTTCAGTGAGCCAGTGGTTGTTATGGTCTCAAAGGGTAAGGATTTTGTTTCTTTTCCTACGAGGAAGGGTCAAAATGTGAAAGAATCTAGTGTTATTATCTCCTTGGGCAAGCCAATTAACACTACAAGAAATTTGTCATTTAGCGACAAATAAATTCTCGGCGAACTTGGGTTCGTCAACAAAGGTATATGAACGTTGACGAATAGTGATTTCGTCGATAATAGTTCAATATTTCTTGATGAATGCATTTATTCATCAATAAATCATAATTTTTATCGACGAATTTAGTAATTTGTCAAGAGATGTTTGACGAGAATGGCCCGAGAGAAAAAAGAATTTTTGGCACGTCTTTGAACTTACTTTTCACAATTAGCGACGAATATAGTTCATCAAGAAAGCCGAAAAAAATTAAGCTCTCCTTTTCGCGCTTACTTTCTATCTCCATGTATTACTCTCTTACCTTGAAATTTAAAAAAAAATTCTTTATACTGCCTCTCTCTCTCTAATGGATCTGGTGTGCGACTTCTCCACTCTCACTCTCACTCTCGCATCTCTCTCTGGCCGACGGGCGATGCCCGGACGGCGACAAGGCCCCTCTCTTTTTCCTTCAAATCGAGACAGCCCAAGAGAATACGCCCTGAAGAAGGTCTTCAGTTCTTCCTTCTTGTTTCAGATCTGAGAGAAGACCAACGAGTTATCGGCGACGGAGGCGGGTGAAAGCGAAGGCGCCGCCGGCCAACATCCCTCTGGTAGGCGACGAGTCGGCGATGATATCTTTGATTCTCTCCGACCCCTGCAAATTTGCAATCAACACAGGAAAGTTCTAGTTTTCAAATTGATACTTATTCAAATTGATGCTTCAATAGTTCAATTCGATTGTTCAATTTTGTAGTTCTAGAATGGATTTGATTCAATTGATAGTTGATTGTATAATTTATTTAGATTAGGCTTTAAACTTTTGGGGTTTTAATTAGGGTTTTGATTATTTGTAGCCCTTTAATTTTGGATGGATTTAATTATTTGTAGTTGTTTGTTGAGGCATTGGTACTATCATCTTCATGGATATCACGTTAATATGATAAGATTATGCAGAAGCTGAAACAAGCTACTAAAGATAATGATAGAGGTGAGAAAAATGGGTCGAAGGGTGCTATATCCTTCCACAGAATCAAGTTCCCTTAAAAATAATTCTTTTGATTTTCATTTGATTCCTCTATCTCAGATGTCGTCAATGTATGTATTTAATAATTCAAAAGCATAATTGACACGTGGCATATTGGTTGTGTCTCTTTGGTTTTTCATTCTTTTGGAGGAGTGCGTTATGACTTTCTCACAACGATCATCATGGGTTTTGTGACTTTTATACACATTATCACGTGATCTGATGATTTTATTCTCTCCAATAGCTCATTTGCGAGGAGATGAATTTTTCCAAGATTTTTTTCCAAGTATGCTGTGTTTTGCTCTCCAACTTGTACTATAATCTGCTTGAATATGGAAATTTGAGTTTATGTAATCAAATTAAGGACTCTTGTACAATTTTTCAGTAGGTGAGGGTTTTGTCTGAGTCGTTCACGTAGTATAAGTTGTGCTTCAGTTGGATTCTTGTTCTACAACTTGGTGCAAATTTTGTTAGACTGACGATTCTTGAAAGTTTGTTTTATACGAGTAATAATTATCATAGGCTGTTGCTTGGTTCTGATAGCTTATTTTCAAACCAAGCTTGCTTGAAGTTCAGATACTTGTTTGATATTCTAAAGTTTTCTCTAATAGTTTACCCTAACAGTTCGAGTAAGCTATAAGGTACAGGTTTTGGTTTTGCTAATGAAGACCGAGAATTATTGTCCAAGGGGTTGCTCAATAGTCTAGTCAATACCGTGGCATTATATTACATATATGCAAGTCTTCTTGTCTTCCAACTAGTCATAGTTTTATAATCTGGGTGCCTGGAAAATCACAAATTCAGTGAGAAAAAAGATGTCCAGTCTTTGATTGTTCGCTTGTTAGTCAAACGAGCGACATCAGTACCCTTTAGTGTTGCTATCGAAAGTGATGACCTGCAGCTAAGTAGTTTTCTCACAACAAGTTGGTAGCAAGCTGGGCAGATTTCTCTCTTTGTGCGTAGCTCAGTTCTTCTCTAACTGGAATGGAATTCGATATGCATGCTCAAAATAAGAATGCTCTAACTTCTATACTTCGTGCTATATCCTTCCACAGTCTTTTCATTTTGGTAAATTGTGTCATACAAGTCGAATTCTTTTTTTTATCCCTAATGGGTTAAGGGCTGATCTAACTTCTATACTTCAAAAATGTCTATGGTAGCACACGTAACTTTGGTGGTATTCATATTGCAAAAACTGAGGCACGGTGAGGCACTGTTTATTGATTCCTTTGGGAAATGGCACAAAAGCCAAGAACCTAAGCAACTTTATTTTACTTGGACACTCTTTTGGAGGATATGTTGCAGCTAAAAATGCTCTCAAGGTAGTTGCTTTCCAACATTGATTTTGAGCTATTTCTGGTCTTATGGTTATGCTTCCCCAATCCCGATACGTGTCCATTGACACCGTTTCACTGTTGGTGTAGCATCCTGAGCAAGTACAACTCTTGGTTTTAGTAGGATCAGCTGGGTTTTCATCCGAATTAGAACGCAAGTCTGAGTGGGTTATCCAGTTTAGAGCTTCCTGGAAAGGAATCGTTATGAATCATTTGTGGGCGTCCAATTTTACTCCTCAGAAAATTTTCAGGTGATTAATTATATTGTTTTGTTAGTGCTATTCTTTTCATATTCCAGCACTTCAAATGCTTTTAATATGCTTCTTGCAAAAATGGTCAATCTATTAGCGCACATTGAGTTTATGTCTATAGCAGCTTGCATATTTTTGACAATTAGAATGTATATTTGCTCTTAATTATCTTTATCCTATGTATGCATGCTTCCTTAAATGCTCTTTGACACATTTAATGCTCTTGGCTCTAGCATTCTATCAATATCTTGTGAGACACATGCGAATATGCATATGTATCCATCCAATTAGGGAGATTAGCTCTTGAATATGCAGTGTTTTACTTCATGTCATGAGCTGCACTTCATACTTTTTCTAAGCATGATTGAATATGTAGTGTTTGTCTATCGTGTTGCACGTTCCTTATGATTTAAAAGGTTTTGGAATGTGTAGATAGAGGATTTAATGAAAATCATGAAGAGAGTAATTACTAAAACTAACACATGATACTTCTCTGAAGTATCAATGATCATGATTCAGACCTATTTTTCCCGTATGTGCATACGTGTCTTAAAGTTTCGCTAATTGTCCGCCTTGTCTCGTCATGCAATATGGGAATATATAAGTATTTGAACTGTAAAAGTTGGTAAAATGCAAAGGTTAAGAGTTAAGACAGGTTTCGTTTGGGAGCATATATTGTAGTTAGAAGTCCTTTGGATTCAAAATGCCAAAGAACATAAAGTAATGAGATGTAAACATGTAGTGGATGATGGTTTTGTAAGGATAAGCTACAGGCTTGTCCTCTAATATGGAAAACAAGGTAAATTCAATGAATCGGATCTTTGCCCTTTCTTAGAGATTTCAACAACTGTCTCACTTTTACCTTTCTAATCTCTTGACCAGATTGATATCCATTGGAGTCCTTGGGACCTTATAGGGTCCTGTTTTAGAAGTGTTGGAATGTGTATGTAGAGGACAAGTTCTTTATGTCCTATATTCTAGATAACCAGGGTGTCATGGTTACTTCACATTTTGTTGACAAGCCATTATACTGGTTGCTTATAGAAATGGTTATGGGGGCATTATCTATGGCCTACACTCGGTCATGTTAGGGTGAAAGCTTCAGTATCCATCCAATTAGGGAGATTAGCTCTTGTAACCTATCAACTTATTATGTAAATGAAGGTAGAAAGAGATGAACTATGAAGCTATGAAGAAAAGATAGAAGAACAAATGCTACAATTAATATGAAAAAAGGAAGAAAGTGTGAGCAATTATTGATTTTGTGTAGTTATTCTCATGTTAACCATTTTATCATCCTTACAGGAACCAGAAAGCTTAAGGTTTCTTAATTGAAGGCTGGATTTTGGGAATCCACTTCATAGAAAGACACATTTGTGGACATGCATGACTGGTTTATGGAAGCCATGACATCATTTTTCAGTCAACTTGAATTGGATTGTTAGCTTTGTTGTTTGCATGGCTGTTTGGTATGCCTGACAAAATGTGAGCAATAGCCTGAACTATAATTTACCTGCATGCCAGTCTTTAGAAGTTTTGTATGTTAAAAAGGATGTATCAAAGTCTAATACTTTGTGTTAGTATATTCTTTTAGGCTATAGTTGTCACGACTCGAACCCACGGGCAGGCTCGCGAGCTAGGCACGTGACCGGCCGCAGACCCAATGGACTCCAACCAAGGGCTCTGCTAGGCCTTACTCACTAAAACCTGTACACAATTCTAAAATCATACATTAACTAACACCATAACATGAATTTCTAAAGATGCCCTTACAACTCTTTCACAAATCATCTCTACTGAAATCCTCCATAGAGACTGATAGCATTTATTTTAAAGAAGCCTCATAAAATTAAGCTACGAACAATTCAAATAAATAACTGGCAATTCTACAATTTCTCAAGGGCTTAAACAACTTCCTAATGAGCATCTCCTGTGGCTTCATCCTCATTTCCCTCGTAATACTCATGTTCATCTAGTTGATCGCCTGAAAACATTTATAAAAAGGGGTGAGCTTTGGGGCCCAGTAAGTACACAAATCATATCCCTAAAATAGATTTTGGGATTCATAAAAAACATGAAACATGCCATGGTTTTCTTCAATTTAAAACTGGTAAACATTTCACAAGAGATACTATGCATATATATACTTTTGAAAGCAATTCATCCAAGATTCTCAGAAACGAAGTATGACACCAAGTAGGCTCATCAACAACTATCACAGTTCATCATAACATAGGCATGTTGCGGTCAGCGTACGTTCCCCCCTGACTAGGGCCCACAATCCCTACTCCACCTGGGATGAACATTATTTGGTCAGGGTATGCGCCCCCCCGACTAGGGCCCACAATCCCTCCTTCGTCCGGGATACATATTGGTGTGGACGCAAGGGCGCACCACGAGCAACAGTACTGTGCGTCAACGTATCGTCCCATTGACCAGGACCCAACAATCCAACTTTCCCCCGTGGATATGGGGCGCAACAACCAAGCCAGAAATACCGTCTCATTCAACATAAGCCAACTTTAAACACTACTCATAGAAAACATTCCATGGCATTTTTGATATATTTTATCATCAAACAATTTACACAAAAGCAGTAGCGTGCAAAAGGCTTTAAACTTTTAATTGAACAATTCATTTGTACATATACATAGACGGAAAATAGGGTATACAGAGGAATATGGCAGGGGTACTTACCTGTTGCTGACACTTTTCCTCGATCCAAAAATCCTTGAATTAACCTAGATTGGCATTCCATATGTTAGAACACAATCTATACTACAATACTATAAACCTCATATAAACTACCCAAACTATGCTCACTTCTAATCCTGAAATCGCTCGACTCTAAGTGCGACTCGCACGCGACCAACCTAACCGAAAACCCTATACAATCCTTAACGCGTGTTGATATTTTAAAATTTAAAATAAATTAAAATAAGACACTTTTATTGCTTAAAATATTATAAAAAGTCAAAATATGAATTTTGTGAAATTTTAAATATTTTCGAATTAAAATAATTTCTTTAAATGCAAGAAAAACCCATAAATAGCTATAATTGCTTCTAGCTGAAAATAAAGTCCCATAAATTTTCAAATAGCTTTAAAATATCTATAAAAATTATATAAATTTAAATCAGAAATTAAGATACGTTAAAACTATTTTTAAATTATTCATTTTGCTAAAACCAATGCGATACGAAAATTATAGCAAATCAACTCAAAAAATTACCAAACTTAAACTGAGATGTATTCATAACATAAAAACATTATTCTAATTTTTCCAAAACATTTTCATGGGTGTAAGGCCTTCAAAAGAATTTTACAAATCTAAGCTTGCCAAAAATATTAAAAATACATATGATATCAGAAAAATATGATATTTTAACAGTAATTCTATTATTATCCTATGATCCTTCCTGTAAAGTTTCAACATTTTTTTGACAAGTTTACGATACCCAACGGCCATGTGGTACAACTGTGCAAGCACAGTGTACTGTTCATGCATAACACACAGCTACTGTTCATTATCTTCTTCTCCTGTCCAAACCCAGAACACACAGCTACTGTTCACGCAGCTTCCCTTTCACCCCTAGCACATTAGAATTCACTCCATTAACACACTAAATCTATACCTTCATACACACACTCAAGCCACTTACACACATATATCCAACACATTCATGCTCATGTATTCCCATACAACCAAAACACAGCAACACATCCATGTGTATATTTATGCCACCCCCACGCCACTGCCTTCCCTCTTTTCTTTCTCTTTTGCTTGCTTCTTCCTTCTTGCTGCAAAAAAAAACACACAAATCCACGTAATACCCTTCATTCCTTCGCCTGTACACAATATTCCCTGTAATACCCAACATAAGCGCAGCCCCATTCCCTTCTCCTAGTTCTTGTCCAGTGCATATATATATTCCCCAATACCCATTTCATGGCAAGGTCTCTTCCCTTGTTCTAAAACCCACAAGATAGTCGTAGACACATATAACATCCCAAAGGTAATTGATTTTGGAGAGAAGGTAGAAATCTTACCTCAAGGTTTCGCCGGAAAAGTCCTTTGCCAAACTTTCTTCGTCTCTCTCCCGTACTCTCCTCTGCCGTCATTCCAGATGGTTGAAATTTTAGGGTCGGCTGGTGTTGGTAGCTTATGAATATATATTAATCCCTAGACCAAAGAATTACTAAAAGCCCCCTTATTCCTTGTTAGTTAGTTTAACTTATACTCAAAATTCTCTCTTATTACAACAAGGCCCAAAAATAATTATTTACGAAAGTTCAATATACTAAAGTAATTTAATGGCTTGTTAACTAATCTCGCTTCACTAATCGTCGTTAAAAGTTGTCACAGAAAATATCAATACTAACTAAACGAAAATTCGTAGCTAAAATTTCCAAAATTTCACTCACGCTAATCGTTTCTAAAGGCTCCAATTAACACCACATATAATAGCTATCATTGAATTTCAACTTATGGTTCCTAAAAAAAAAATTCACTAAAGGTTGCTGATAAAATATCGTACATGCAAATTGATTCTAAATGTTGCGTGCAAAAATTGTCGCTAAAGAACTAAAATAACCGGCAAGAAATTTCAAGTTTCGGTGTATTACAATATCTTCCACTTATAAAAATTTCGTCCTCGAAATTTGGCTTCCTGATAACCATTCATGCCCTCAATATCCACCAACATACACCTCAAATCTTTCTACATCCATTTGAACCACCCAATACTGTTTCGGGCACCTTATAAAGTATACGTACAAAATTCCTCAAGGTATAACTTGCATTTATCACACTTGACCCATCGATCAATATTTCCTCAAGGGATCACAGGTTCCACCTCCGTGTAAGTAATCTCTCTACTTTTTAATCCATCTCCATTTGTATCATTAAATCGTTATTGTACTGTAAGGTCTAACTAACTTCCCATGACCGTCAACTTCAAATATTTCATCATACGAAAAAAAAATTATTTAAATCATATGTTAGGTTTTCAGAATCTAGATCATCACTCGAGCTCTAAGTGCAACGGAACCCAAAAATTGTCACGCCCCAAAATGGAACCTGGGGTTGCTATCGAAGTCCTTAAAATGAGATATTAACCTACTATATCACTTGCAATACTAGGTATAGTCAGAGCATCTAAATCCATTAAAAGAAAAGTCTCTATATAAGACCAAAAATTAAAGAGGGCTCATTCTCTTAATAATCTCTTCTCGTAAAAAAATTTAGAACGCATGGTTTAAAACAATTACACAAACCCAATCTAACCAACTTACCTACATCTGGGTAAAGTTCTTAAATGTTTCTCATATAAAAAGAAAATGCTCTTAACTTATGTCCGACTAAAGCCATGGCCAAACTTAAAATAACATACTCAGCCATTTTCGTTGATTAGAATAAAATTACATGCCTACAATATTAAATCAGAAAACACCTTTGCAAGGATAGAAGGAATAGAAAGCGCACCCGTAACCATTGAATCGGATGCCTGCGAGTCCTGCTGGGTTTTTGCAAGGACTTTTGTTGTTGCCCACAGTTTCGTTGCATCCTCGTTTGGTTGACTCTGTGGTCCAATTCTAGGGCAATCCTTAATAAAATGACCCTCTTGTCCACATGAGAAACATTCTTTCGTTTTCCACCTACAGAGTCTACCAGGATGAAAGTGGTTACACCTGCGACATGGCAGCGACCTAGCTTTACTACTTTTCCAAGGTGCTGAGTTCCTTTGGAAGTTCTTCCGTTGGCCATTCCAAGTTTTGTGCAATTCTTTTCGCAGAAAGACATCATCTTCCTGACGTCTAATTCTCGCTGCTGCTCTAATTCTAGCACGCCTACTCCCTTCTCTGACAGATGTAGATGCCCATTTGGTCCTAGAATGTGGATTCGTAATGTCCTTAGGTTAGACCCTTGAGGTTGCTTGGTTAACGATGTCTTCTGGGATAATGAGGAGTTTCCCTTGTCCATAGAAGGTTTGATAGGGGCTTCTTGTCTAGACATCCTACAGCTAAGGCAAAAGAGAGGTCGTTAGATGAAAGGCGGAATATATCTCACTTATGTAAATCAACGAGTACAATGTGTTTGAAGTTCATTAACTAAAATCATGAGATCACCTAGTGGTGAATATTTCTCCCATCTATTGTTATTAGTCTGACACTAAAATCAATATAAACCAGGCAACCTATGAAGCATACCACTTGGGCTTAGTGAATATGTTTAAACAATGTCTATATGCACTTTCACATCATAACCTCAGACTGAAAACTCTGACCACAATGCTTTCGTTACGCATTCTAATACCTCAACACAACCAGTTCAAACTGTTGCCAAAATCCAACACTGAGAAAAGTATTACCTTAAAAGTACCCAAAATATAGTTACACACACATATCACGCATCCTTCCAACTTTAAATATTTAATCTACCATATCACTTATATCTCTCAATCACAACCCAGCCTATAGCCATTAGCTGTTAGAACTATTCACAAGAAGATCATAATCCTATTCCCCATCATCTTCTTCGGGCACTGTTAAAAATCCTTCAATTCGAAAGGCAAGTAGTATCGGTCAACTACTGTGTAACTGGCTCAAATCTCAATCTTATGCTGAAACATCAGATAAAAAATGGTCAAAACCTAATCCACCTTTTCAAAGTCTAATCTCAATCACATACTAGCTTAGGCTTAGGAGTTTACAGCATCTCAGCTTAATCCCTAACTACCACCAGATTGTACTGTTTTAGCTTAATAACCAATCACTTAACCTTTTCCCAAACTTGTAATAAGAAGACGTATCAACAAATTCCTAAAATTACTTAGTCAAAGCATTTTCCTTTCCCATCCCACTTCACTCTCATTAGCCTAGAAACGAGTCTACAGAATCATATAAGCTTCAAAGCACAAGTCAAAACATCAATCACAATCATGGCAACTTCGAGCATTGCACCAGACTACGAAATTCATCACTTAGGATGCAATAACCTAACCAGCGGAATCATTACTTAAACTCTAATATCCCAAAACCGTAATGCTCTGATACCATTTCTGTCACGACCCGAACCCACGGGCAGGCCCGCGAGCTAGGCACGTGACCGGCCGCAGACCCAATGGACTCCAACCAAGGGCTCTGCTAGGCCTTTACTCACTAAAACCTGTACACAATTCTAAAATCATACATTAACTAACACCATAACATGAATTTCTAAAGATGCCCTTACAACTCTTTCACAAATCATCTCTACTGAAATCCTCCATAGAGACTGATAGCATTTATTTTAAAGAAGCCTAATAAAATTAAGCTACGAACAATTCAAATAAATAACTGGCAATTCTACAATTTCTCAAGGCCTTAAACAACTTCCTAATGAGCATCTCCTGTGGCTTCATCCTCATTTCCCTCGTAATACTCATGTTCATCTAGTTGATCGCCTGAAAACATTTATAAAAAGGGGTGAGCTTTGGGGCCCAGTAAGTACACAAATCATATCCCTAAAATAGATTTTGGGATTCATAAAAAACATGAAACATGCCATGGTTTTCTTCAATTTAAAACTGGTAAACATTTCACAAGAGATACTATGCATATATATACTTTTGAAAGCAATTCATCCAAGATTCTCAGAAACGAAGTATGACACCAAGTAGGCTCATCAACAACTATCACAGTTCATCATAACATAGGCATGTTGCGGTCAGCGTACGTTCCCCCCTGACTAGGGCCCACAATCCCTACTCCACCTGGGATGAACATTATTTGGTCAGGGTATGCGCCCCCCGACTAGGGCCCACAATCCCTCCTTCGTCCGGGATACATATTGGTGTGGACGCAAGGGCGCACCACGAGCAACAGTACTGTGCGTCAACGTATCGTCCCATTGACCAGGACCCAACAATCCAACTTTCCCCCGTGGATATGGGGCGCAACAACCAAGCCAGAAATACCGTCTCATTCAACATAAGCCAACTTTAAACACTACTCATAGAAAACATTCCATGGCATTTTTGATGTATTTTATCATCAAACAATTTACACAAAAGCAGTAGCGTGCAAAAGGCTTTAAACTTTTAATTGAACAATTCATTTGTACATATACATAGACGGAAAATAGGGTATACGGAGGAATATGGCAGGGGTACTTACCTGTTGCTGACACTTTTCCTCGATCCAAAAATCCTTGAATTAACCTAGATTGGCATTCCATATGTTAGAACACAATCTATACTACAATACTATAAACCTCATATAAACTACCCAAACTATGCTCACTTCTAATCCTGAAATCGCTCGACTCTAAGTGCGACTCGCACGCGACCAACCTAACCGAAAACCCTATACAATCCTTAACGCGTGTTGATATTTTAAAATTTAAAATAAATTAAAATAAGACACTTTTATTGCTTAAAATATTATAAAAAGTCAAAATATGAATTTTGTGAAATTTTAAATATTTTCGAATTAAAATAATTTCTTTAAATGCAAGAAAAACCCATAAATAGCCATAATTGCTTCTAGCTGAAAATAAAGTCCTATAATTTTTCAAATAGCTTTAAAATATCTATAAAAATTATATAAATTTAAATCAGAAATTAAGATACGTTAAAACTAATTTTAAATTATTCATTTTGCTAAAACCAATGCGATACGAAAATTATAGCAAATCAACTCTAAAAATTACCAAACTTAAACTGAGATGTATTCATAACATAAAAACATTATTCTAATTTTTCCAAAACATTTTCATGGGTGTAAGGCCTCCAAAAGAATTTTACAAATCTAAGCTTGCCAAAAATATTAAAAATACATATGATATCAGAAAAATATGATATTTTAACAGTAATTCTATTATTATCCTATGATCCTTCTGTAAAGTTTCAACATTTTTTGACGAGTTTACGATACCCAACGGCCATGTGGTACAACTGTGCAAGCACAGTGTACTGTTCACGCAGAACACACAGCTACTGTTCATTATCTTCTTCTCCTGTCCAAACCCAGAACGCACAGCTACTGTTCATGCAGCTTCCCTTTCACCCCTAGCACATTAGAATTCACTCCATTAACACACTAAATCTATACCTTCATACACACACTCAAGCCACTTACACACATATATCCAACACATTCATGCTCATGTATTCCCATACAACCAAAACACAGCAACACATCCATGTGTATATTTATGCCACCCCCACGCCACTGCCTTCCCTCTTTTCTTTCTCTTTTGCTTGCTTCTTCCTTCTTGCTGCCAAAAAAAACACACAAATTCACGTAATACCCTTCATTCCTTCGCCTGTACACACAATATTTCCTGTAATACCCAACATAAGCGCAGCCCCATTCCCTTCTCCTAGTTCTTGTCCAGTGCATATATATATTCCCCAATACCCATTTCATGGCAAGGTCTCTTCCCTTGTTCTAAAACCCACAAGATAGTCGTAGACACATATAACATTCTAAAGGTAATTGATTTTGGAGAGAAGGTAGAAATCTTACCTCAAGGTTTCGCCGGAAAAGTCCTTTGCCAAACTTTCTTCGTCTCTCTCCCGTACTCTCCTCTGCCGTCATTCCAGATGGTTGAAATTTTAGGGTCGGCTGGTCTTGGTAGCTTATGAATATATATTAATCCCTAGACCAAAGAATTACTAAAAGCCCCCTTATTCCTTGTTAGTTAGTTTAACTTATACTCAAAATTCTCTCTTATTACAACAAGGCCCAAAAATAATTATTTACGAAAGTTCAATATACTAAAGTAATTTAATGGCTTGTTAACTAATCTCGCTTCACTAATCGTCGTTAAAAGTTGTCACAGATAATATCAATACTAACTAAACGAAAATTCGTCGCTAAAATTTCCAAAATTTCACTCACGCTAATCGTTTCTAAAGGCTCCAATTAACACCACATATAATAGCTATCATTGAATTTCAACTTATGGTTCCTAAAAAAAAATTCACTAAAGGTTGCCGATAAAATATCGTACATGCAAATTGATTCTAAATGTTGCGTGCAAAAATTGTCGCTAAAGAACTAAAATAACCGGCAAGAAATTCCAAGTTTCGGTGTATTACAATAGTTGCCCAGGGCAGATCGCCCATGCTTGAAGATACAAATATCACATTTTATGACCATGCAGTTAGTTGGATGCGTGGGAAAGTGTTTTTGGGGAGCACAATTTAAGGATATTTGGGAATGCGAGGTGGTTGTTTTCTTGTTTCCATGGACAAGGCTTTTCCATATCTTTTGTAATTTTTCTATTACAGCTCTTAGTTTAAATGAAGATGCTAGAAGGTGATAAACCAGTAGCAAAGAGAGCTCCGATTTGACCAATACTGTTTATGTATGTTCTCCCTGCTTTATGAGGAGAAAATACTTCCATCCTTCATAATGATCTTGTGCTTTGGATATAAGTTTATTCAAGAACTCCTCCCTGTGTGTTACAATGTCTAGATTCGTGCATATATATGACCTGAACTTATCTCCTATTCTGATGCCCAAAGTCGATTATGGTGGCTTGTAATGTGAACATGCCTAGTGGCTGAACTTGAGCCTGGCTCTGGAAGTGGTAATTTGGTTCTGCCTTTGGATTCGTTCTACCAAGCTTCCACTTTATATCCAATCTTTTTCCCCACAAGCGCTCTCTTTAGCTAGCCTATTCATGGTCCAAGCTTTCACTAATATAAGTGCATCCTACATTTTAGTTCTAATTAAGGATACGATTGTATTACATTGATTGCCAGTGGAGTATTGCTTTCAAGATAGAGATTGTTTGTAAACTTCCATTGTATGGTGCACTGAGCACTGAACAAGTTTAATTTCTTTAGCTATCTTATACTTGCTTCTTGAGAGGCTAAACATGATTGAGTAATTTGATTGTACATTTGTGATAAAAAAAAAGATGTAATTGATGGTGGTGGATTGCATGGAGTATGGAGAGATTTAAGCAGCATCGTAACACGAATACTTCTATTCCTCTTTTCATTTTTAATGCAGGCTTGCAATTATTGTTCTTTTAATTGCGGTGTTCTCGGATGCGATATACGGATCATCTCTGGACATGATATGAAGCAAGTGGTTGATATTTTATGCCTCACCGACCATTAGGATGGTTGCATTTGCATCAACATGTGCATTGTATTTGTATAGTTCTAATTTGTACTCAGGATATATGTCAAGCTTTGTTGCTATACATACTTATGTCCTTACTTTGTAACCAACTAAATCTTTGTAATGGATAGCATTAGTTTTATGTATTAGATTAAGACTTTTTTCTGCTATTTGTCGCTAAATCTTTCTAATTATATGTTAAATAAAATCTTTCTAATATTTGTCGTTATAATTAGATGCTCATCAAAGACCAAAATAATCGTCGCTAAAGGGGCAACAAGTAATGACAAACTTTTTCATCGTTGAATGTAGTTTTTAACGACGAAGCAAAGATGTCAAGGAATAATTGTGACGATTAATGTTTTTTGTGACGAATTTAAGTTCGTCAACAAATGCCACTATTATCGACGAAGTCAAGATGTCAAGGAAAAAATTGTGACGATGAATGATTTGTTGACGAATCCAAGTTCGTTGATAAAGTAATCCATTCTTGACGAACTAAAACATTCAGCGACAAATTTGAGTGAACTATTTCGACGAAATAGTTTGTCGTTAAATATCAGACATTCCTTGACGAAGTATAAAATCGTCAATAAATATGATTTTTATTGACGAACACATATGTTCGTCGAAAAATACTTTTATTAACGGCGAGTCTTTGACGAACTTCGTGACGAATTTTTTTCGTTGCTGTATGTATTTCTTGACGAATAGGCACCCTTTCTTGACGAACCGTGTTCGTCGAGAAATGGCAAAATTCTTGTTGTGTAATCCTAGGTTTTTGAAGCCAGAGTTAGCTCTTCTTGCGCAAGGGACCACTATTATTAAAAGTACCTATAACATTTCTTGATTTCTTCTCACAATCTGTGCTATTTTTCATCTTCCTCACTCTCGGCTAGGGAGTCCATCCTTTAATTTGCACCATTTTCTATTTTGATTTCTACCTTTCTGTGTATATTCACCAAGCACAAATATAATTTGACACTAGTACACTTTTAAACAAACGAAAACAATTAGAAAGAAAATCGGGAGTCGTCCAAGGTTTCTAATTTCTTGACCAAACCCTTACTATCATGTTACGTAAGATTAAATGTCAGTTCGATAATTTGGCATAAACAATCAGCTTCAACCTCAGTCAAACAAGGAGAATGTACAGTTCAAGAAAAATAAGTAGATGTTTTAAGCAAACAAATCCGTAACAATGAGAACTAAAATATTGAGATAACAGAGGTGATTGACAAGCGTGTGACGTGGGTGGAATGTTCTAGAAGCGCGTAAAAAGGGGGTGATTGAAAAAGGGACCCATTATCCAACTAGATAGGAGGAGAATTTTGTTGTGCAACACATGTTTTGGGGACGCTGGTGTTAGATGAACTGATTAAATTGGATTCCAAGTCTTTGGAAGACGATAATGACAAAGGTTGTTCAATTGCCCAATCGATGTGATGTAAATAGCACATTATCTACTCACTTTCCTAGTAATGAGGTGTTTCAATTTACAAGCTGGCACCACCAACAATTGTTAAAGAAAAAGGATTTCTTTGCTTTTCTTTTCTTTGGGGTCATAATGTATCAATCCACGTGTGTGTACACGCACACATATATAAAGGAGTTTGAGCAATCAAGTTCAAAACAAGAATATCTTTGTTTAATTTAATATAAAATAATTGTATAGGTTACTTTTCTTCGAAGTTTGCACAAATATTTTTTAGAAAACAAAGTGGACAAAATTTCAAAGTCACCCCTCATAGACTTTCCAATTACATTTTCGGTAACGTGCATCCAATCTCTGGAGAGGTCAAGCGGTGATTCAGCGGATTCTTGCAAGGTGTGACAATGGTTCGACTAAGTTCAACGGTGCCCTTAGCATTTTTTCAAAGAAGTCTAGTTGTATTCGATGTTGGCTACTGGGGCCCATTGGTTGGTTAGGTCATCCTTATAAGAATAGCCATTCTTAGCTAGAGACCGAAGAATTGGAAATTGGCCAATGAAGTATTGAATAAATTCCATGAACTTAAACCAAAATTGCATTCTGAAAATGGCACGGTGTGCCACTTGTATAGTAGGGGCATAGTGGCACGACGTGTATAAATGGCGCGGCGCGTAGGCACACTGGGATGTGTGCAGCGCTACGGGCAATTTCAATGAAGACGGTGCTGGCTTGTAGTCATGAAGTGTTTTGCGGGTGCATGATGGAGATAGCGAATGGGCACGACTGAGGGAAGCATGCTGAGGGAACGTGTAGTAGCAGGCGGCGCGAGGTACAATCAGGCATCAATGCGCTCAATCGAGGTGGTGGGCATGGTCCTGGGGGCACATAGTGCAAAGACAATGCTCAGGCATGGTAAGGCATTGAGGCGTATGGGCACGACGATGGGGAGCACCTAACACGGAGATAATGCTCAATCGCGGTCGAGTGTTGTAGCATGGTCATGGAGCAAGGAGCTTCCGAAGGGTAAAAGAGACAAAAGGGACAAGCAAGGAGCCCCAGAAGGTGAGGAGAGACTAAGGAGAGAATTGACCAAGCTGGCAAGCAAGGAGTCCCTAAGTATAGTGGAAAGCAAGGATCCCCCAAGTTGAGTGGAGAACAACGGTAAGAAAGGAGCCCCTAAAAGAGATGAGAGTCCAAGGGAGAGCAAGGAGTCCTCAAGGAGATCGTGGAGAGATGAATAAACAAGGAGATAGAGGCGCCAAGGAGAGGCCTCTAGCCAACCTCCACAAACCAAGAGAAGGCCTCGGGCTAACCCCTCATCGGGTCATCGATGCTAACACTTAAAAAACATTTTTAGTGATGTAGGCGCAACACATAACTTACAGCCTACACTCTGGGTTGACGAGATTGATAGCGTGGAATTTTGACTGCCGAATATTCACTAACGTGTTGCTAAATCGAGAATCAAGAGCGGTCAAAGGTGCATAGCTGAGATGGGCTAACATCATAAACTCTATTTTTCATTAAATAATAACGGTATGGTTTCACTCGAAGATGACAAGAAGGGCATAGCGCAAAGACGATGCTCAGGCATGGTAAGGCATTGAGGCGTATGGGCACGACGACGGGGAGCACCTAGCACGGAGATGATGCTCAATCGTGGTTGAGTGTTGTAGCACGATCATGGAGCAAGGAGCTTCCGAAGGGTAGAAGAGACAAAAGGGACAAGCAAGGAGCCCTAGAAGGTGAGGAGAGACTAAGGGGGAGCAAGGAGCCCCTAAAGAGAGAATTGACCAAGCTGGCAAGCAAGGAGTCCCTATGTATAGTGGAAAGCAAGGATCCCCCAAGTAGAGTGGAGAACAACGGTAAGGAAGGAGCCCCTAAAAGAGATGAGAGTCCAAGGGAGAGCAAGGAGTCCTCAAGGAGATCGTGGAGAGATGAATAAACAAGGAGATAGAGGCGCCAAGGAGAGGCCTCTAGCCAACCTCCACAAACCAAGAGAAGGCCTCTGGCTAACCCCTCATCGGGTCATCGATGCTAACACTTAAGACATTTTTAGTGATGCAGGCGCAACAAATAACTTACGGCGTGCACTCCGGGTTGACGAGATTGATAGCGTGGAATTTTGACAGCCGAATATTTGGTAACGTGTTGCTAAATCGAGAATCAAGAGTGGTCAAAGGTGCATAGCTGAGATGGGCTAACATCATAACCTTTATTTTTCATTAAATAATAATGGTATGGTTTCACTCGAAGATGACAAGAAGACCCTGGAAGAAGATGCTTTTTGCGAAAATTCTGTCACACTATGATCATGAATGAACATTGGTTCAAGTAAAAAAATTTCTCTCTAAAATTTTATTTTCTGCCTTCTCTCCGTATCCAACTTTCCATAACAAAGCTGGTGTTGGTGCACATGGGGCAGGGCTGGATTCTGGCCTGGCCGACGGTGAAGGGAGGGTGGACAATGGCAGTGCGGTGGTAGGCGCCATCTGTCACGACCCGAACCCACAGGTAGGCCCGCGAGTTAGATCTGTGACCGGCCGCAGACCCAATAAACGCCAACCGAGGGCTCTGCCAGGCCTTACTCGCTAAAACAACATATAATCTGCAGCGGAAATTATAACTTCTACAAATCTTAATTACATTTTCATATTTTCATTTGAATACAACACTTATGCTAAAACTCTTCATAACTTCGATCTGTCAACAACTAAGGCTAAACCAACAATCTAAATGTTTAGCAGCTCATTCAAGCTGTGTCCGAAGCTTTGCGCCAAATTTCCCCTTCCTATGCTCCTCACTATCACCTTACTTTCAAACCTGAAATGATAAGTAAGGGATGAGCTTCAACATGCTCAGTAAGTAACCAATGATTCAACTAGGTGGACCATAGCATGCCAAAAAATAACTCGCTTTATATTATAGCAACATTAAGAAATCTAAAATCATAGAATAAGAAATCATCTGGTTAAACCAAATAAAGAACATGGAACAAAACTAAGGCATAAAACCATTAACACAAAAACCCCACGACAAACGGTTCTATCCCACATTAGTTTCAAACGATATGCTGCGGTCAGCGTACATGCCCCACTGACTAGGGCCCAAAATCCCTCCTCCATCCGGGATAAAATTCTGTGGACGCATGGGCGAACCACCAGCAACAGTACTGTGCATCAACGTACAAGCCCCGTTGACCAGGGCCCGAAATCCAACTTTCCCCCGTGGATATAGGGCACAACAATCGAGTAAACCAAAAACCCCTTTGGGTTCATCGTGAACAAAATCACTCATCAATTGATTCTCAACCATCCTCACATCCTTTCAATAATCATCAACATGTTCAATATTCACAATAATGTCAATACAATACATTTCAAATCCGAGTTCCATTTCAGTTTCTAGGCAAAACATCATTTACATGCTGGTCCGGTTTTTCTTTGATGAGAATAAAACACTAAAACCTTTTTGGTAATTTAAGCCAGAGCAGTTAAACATAATTAAATCGGTCAATGCTAATAAGCAACACATTTTTAACAGTAGATAAACATATACGTTGCATATAAAAATACTAGTTGAATCAAAGGGTCACTTACATGATGTTATGCATTTCCCACATCAAAGTCTCTAGAGCGACAATCTCGCCGCTACATCTGGCTAAAAAAACGGTCAGGGCCATTCTTTTTATCTCGATGTTCCAGGCTTTAATATGAGCCGAAGGGCATCATTGAAGAAAATGTAGAGTTCCTGTTGGGTATTTCCTCAAACAATTCAGACGCCGCATCCAACCGCCTGTTACACACCCGTCTACAATCGTGCTCAGTTCACCATGTCATTGTCGGGCCTTTCATCACTGTTGCCGAACTTCCTTTAATTCAACCCATTTTAATAACCAACCCAGCAACCTTGTGGTAAATAGTACCCAGTTAATCGCTAGAGCTCACGCTAACAATTCCCTTTTATATAATCTCATAGCCTATGCGCTTCCTTGTCCAAAACATATACATGCATCTCACACAACTGTAGCAGTATACAGCTACAATACATAAACCGCAAACACACCACCGAACTTATGCACAACCTACCTCCAGCAAAATAACTGAATGTCCATTTCTGCCTTAACTACAACTCTGCTTGTGAGTTACTTGCATGCTAACCCAGTTGTGTGCATCCGAACACTTGAGTTGATGTTGATCGAGATTCCTTGTGTACTGCCCCTTGAAATTAACCAAATAATCCCACCCTGTTGATCCCCTGCTCCTGCGTGAATTGCCAAAACTGTTTCAATCCTCAACCAAATGTGCCTCTTTTCACTAAGCCCAAATAACTCGCAGTCAGGATAACCGTCGTTGCAGATGTTTTGAGATAATGAGATTCAGGTACAAGTATTTTCAATCAAATTTTGGTGCAATTCTTAGACATCCACTAAAACTCGAAAGCCATGAAAACCATTACAACTCTGTTATGTTACACTCTTTTTACTTATATGTGGTTCTCAATAATGTAGAAGCAAAACAAATCCAATAACGATTTCTTTTACCGACGGTAGGCAATTTCTTTTACTGCCCACACAATTTCAAGCACCAATTCACGTGCTCCAACCCACCCATTTGTACACTGCCTCATGCAGAGATACATGCCATGCACCCACCATTCACTAGTCCTAAAATGCAGACTAGGACACATACTGCTAGATACATCACTACATCCTTCAAAGCACTTGCCGACTTACACATTAAGACACAACAATATTCCCACAGCTGTACATAATACACCACCACATTCCACGTACCCGTCCACTCACAAACACCTGTAGATACCCATCTACATATTCAGACATATACAACCGATAAACACCCACACCACAGTGTCCCTGCATACACACCTTTTTAAACACATTCATCCGATAACAACCACACAATCATCCATAATAACCCGTTTCACAATTTTTACAATACTGCCAATAAGAAACTTCAGTACCAATTTTACCGAATAGGCGTGTTGCCAGTGCTCCTTCGGTGACGGTTAAAATTTCACAGAGGTGGTCGGCCGGCCAGTGAGCGTTGCAATGACAGAGGAAAATTACGAGTTTCCTGTTGGTTTCTCTGCCACCTTCATCGATCGGGAATCCTTTCATAGGAATTTTCGCCCGTATACACGCGAAAGGGTAGCGACGGTGAAGGGAGGCTACGCTTAAAGTGTCCGGTGCCATTGGCGGTGCACGGTGGCATGGGAGTCACTGGCGGCACCGATAACGGAGGTTGACTGGCATCGGCAGTGGTAGGCTTAAGACCCACGATGATGGGTCAACTGTTGGTTGCACGGCGCCATCGTCATCGGTGTGTTGGTCTCATTGGCATCCCGTCGTTGGAATATCCGCCGGTTGCAGGTTGCCATTTGCGCTGCCAGTGCTTGCCAAAGATGGGTGGCCGGCGACAGCGATTGCACGGTGTCTAGGCCATGGCAGCAGGGCCTCGGCTACGGTACGGTGGTCACGAAGTTAAAGGGGGCGGCCGGAGTTGATTACCGGTGACCACTGGTGCGGCTGGCAGTGGGGTTACCATGGCAGAGGCCGGGCCCGTTCTAGGGCTGGCTGCCATCTCTCCTCTTCTGTACCCGTCTTCTCTTTCTGTTTTCTCTTTTGTTTTGTTTTGTTTTTTGTATTGCTTATTTATAAACCTATATTTTTTAATTGCTGCCAAAGTCTTCTCCTTTATGTCCCCAATTCTCTCTCTCTCTCTTCTTTTTTTTTTCTCGATCATTTTAAAATGCCACACTTTCTCCATAAATCACCCTATCTGCCATATTTAAATAACGAAGATTAGAGATTAAATATTTATATAATAAACCCTAATTAATTATAACCTCTCCAGAGTGACCGGCTACATTTCATTTATTTCTCTCTTGCACCCATTCGTATCTGCAGCTAGTGGTATTTTAAATTTGTTACTGGTAATATTGCCCAAGCAAAACGTCGTTAAAAATTTGAAAGAACATCACTCCTAAAAACTGTCGCTAAGGTAATGATAACCGGGTAAACTTAGGTTCGGGGTATTACACCATCTGCCTTGATCTACGATAATCTCTTTAAATCTACGTAGATCTAGGCGATTCTCTTGATCTACGATCGTTTGGATCTAAATCGATGTGGCCAAAATTCCACCGGCAGTGGCCGAAATTTTACTGACAGAAGTGCGGGGTCAGTAGCAAGCTGTGGGTTGATTGTTCCTAGTGCTATGCTTGATGGATGAGGTTGTCACTGCTAGGTTCAGGTATTTCAAATCTGATGGTAGCCAAAATTCCTCTGCGGTGGCTGGAATTTTGCCAGCAGCAATACGGGATCTATAACAGGCTGTGGGGTTTCACAGTGTGGTTACTGGGTTTTGAATATGGGATTTGGTGGTTGTAAACAGGTGTTCCTGAGGGTGGATGAGGTAGTGGGGATAAGGCCTCGAGGGGGCTTAGGGTTTTAAGTGCACGTGTGTGTGTTAGAAGGGGGGTGGAGCCCTTGGGAGAGGGGAAGGGTATTTCGGTTTACCTGTTTTAAGGCTCTAGTTGACTTCCTCACTGCAATTTTGTTCTTTTTATATTTACGCTGTTTCGTATTTGTTTATTAGGTGTTGTAAATAACCTTTAGGCCTCCGCATGTTACTTTAAGTTAGGTTGAAGCGTAGGATATGCTCTGCTTCAGTTTAACTGTAATGCCCCCAACCTTGGGTGCCATTACCAACAATACTCCAAGTGAAATATCATATGCATTCTATTCATTTCTCAACTACCCCAAGGTATAAACAGAGCATCTAATCCATTTTTCATAAAGTATCTCCAAAAAGTAGAGGTGCAAAACAACCTTGCCTCTTACAACCATTAATCACAAAAGAATGATTCGTCCTCAAATTCTATTACAAAAGTCTAATGCCAAATCAAATTACCCACATCTGAAAAAATTTCTCGAACAAGAATACACTGTTCTTGACATGCTAACAAAATAGAAGCTATAATTTTCCGAACGTGCCAAGCTCATAATCATGCTTACCACATGTGGTAAGGGACAAAGCAACAAATAGGGGGTGAGCTCAAATAGCCCAGTAAGGAAAAATCAAACAGAAGCAAATACGTTAATTCGTATTTCGAAACAAATCCATAACAGTGACAAACAAACAATAGCAATTGACTTATACGTCAAATAAGTGAATCAAATATAAGAAATGATCATTAGTGGCCATAGGCCCAAAACAAAACCCGAAAGTACGAAACACATATCGGTAGCGTAATAGCCGTCATTATGAGGACTATTCGAAAGTCACTTAAAGTGACTACAAAAGCCACTAAGGTGGCTACAAAAGTTACCAAGTAACTACAAAAGTTACCGGAGTGACTACAAAAGTCTTATAGACTCCCTTTTATTTTTTTATTTTTTATCAAAAGGTTGTTTATTCTAATGATCATATGCAAATTACGAACTTCGAATTCAAGTAGCAATGAAGGCAAATACGAAGCAAATTGAACAATTTTCCAAATTGTATAACAACTAGTAAAGTGATTCTAATTAACGAATCCTTACCACAGTAAGAAATAAGAAAGCCCTTACCTTAGTCAAGCCCTTTGGTACGAAATCCTTAAAGTGTTGCCTCAGTATCTCAAGAGTCTCCCAATCTCTCTCTCTCTCTCTCTCTCTCTCTCTCTCTCTCACACACACACACACACACACACACACACACACCCCTTTAAGAAGAGAAGCAGAGAACTAAAAAAAAGAAGAGTTGGAGGGAAAATAAGTTATTTATAGGAAGAATTCTAAGTTAACAATTTACTCTAACACTCCCTAAACTTTATGCAACTTATTCAAAATGTACTCAAAACTTTCCAATATTTACGAAAAGGAAATTTAACACCTTCATTCAAAGGAAAACTTTTGCGAAATTTGCCTTTCTCCAGCTTAATTTTCATTCGACCGAAAAGTCTTTCCATTCGACCAAAAACCTTCCATTCGACTGAAAACTCTCCATTTGACCGAAAACTTTTCATTCGACTCAAAACTTTTCTATTCAACTGAATCCTTCAGTCGTTAAATTGCCTTATTCAAACTTGATTTTCATTCGACCGAAAATATTTTCATTCGAAGCAAACACTTTTCATTCGAATGAATCTTTCAGTGGTTCTAAGGTTTTTTTTCCTGCCTAACTAAGATTGATTCGCATGAATCGAGATTCATTAGACCGAATCCTTTAGAGATGGTCTAACGACCATTTTCATCTAATAATTTATTTCTTAATTTATTTTCAAATAAATATGATCCTTATTAGCATAAAAAGGGGCCCTTACATTAACTGTAATTTGTATCGGGTCTATAGGTTAGTTGTTAATTTCTGACCTCCGTGGTCTTGTATACTCAGAGTCACAAGAATATTGTGACCTTTATCAGCCGTTTGGCAAACTCTTGTAATCGCCACAAAAGCATTTTTATTAATGCTATTCTCGATCAATATAAAAAAAAGAAAAAAGAAAAAGCATTGGCTCAAGGCAAAATGGGAGTGCAACTACTTTTCCCTGGCACATGAGAAAATGCCACAATGCATCTAAATCGAAAGTTAGACACCAATTTGATCGATGGGTGTAGGCCGATAAAGAGCAAAAAAGACAAGTTTCTTTCAGCCAATGGTGTATTCCATTATCATAAATCTCATTGCACTAAAAGGACAATAATGAAGTATGCGAGCAACTTGTTTGACAGATGTCGCCTTGGATTCACTATCTATGTTGTAGTTAAAAGGTGCTATTAAGAATGGCTGCAGGTGATAACAAAATAGCCGTTAATCATATTTATCAACTATTTATTGTCGAAAAATGGGAAGGGATATCACTGTTCAAAACAAAGAGAGGAAGACTGATCATGAAAATGAGGTGAGAGAGGCTCTTCCTTCTCTCTAGAAAATAGGGTTTCTACGACGAATCTACGTAATAAATCATGGATGATGGCCACCCAACAAAAGTCAAATCGCATGAGAGGTCCTCCAAAGGATCCATATGTGAAGGATTTCGTAAGCAAACAGTGGACAAATACACATAATTCAAAAGCATCGGTAGGCAAAAAGTCTTCTCCAAGTCATTTTATGGTGGCATTTGGATCGGAGGATTTTACGATGTTTGAGACATTCAATCGGTGAAATTTCATACATCAAGCTCTGATTCCGACGCTGACAAAATAAATTAATAACAGCATTACAAAAATAGTTGAAAGAGGTGTAGGAAGAAAATAAAGAGTTAAAGAAAGCAATAAATGCGTTGACAACATGAAAATCTGTGGCATTAATGGAGGAAGATGTCCACACAGTGTTAATGGTAGAGAATCTACAATCTGGACCAAAAGAGAATGGAACACACACGACTGTTGAAGATACTATTCATGCGCATTTTGATGCTCAAATAGCACATGAATTCGTCCAATTGCAGATCAAAATAAAGAAAATTCAGTAAATCAAACACAACAAGAAAATCTATGCTACAGTGGTGAAACCAAATTGAGAGTTTGTACAGGAGAACAAACTCACGTACATAGAGCTATAAGAAATTCAAGGCCAAAAGATAGCCCAGTTTTCATTGAATGACATTGAACCAGCAATAAATATGTGGTAACATGCAATTATTACATATGTGATGGGGGCTAGACCTCCAATGTATGTGATGCAAAGGGTTTTGGAAAGAATATGAGGAGGGACTCTATGGGAATTTTTCACTGAGATTGTTGAAGTCAGGAGTGTTCATTGTCAATTTTGACAATGTTGATGCACAAATTAAGATACATGAGAATGGAGTGGACTTTTGGCAACATGCCTATGATACTCAAACCATGGTTACATGATGTATATTTGGAAAAAGAAGGGCTACAATCAGTACCTCTATGAATAAAACTCCCTCAATTACCTCTGCACTTTTAAACAAACCATATGCTCAGCAAGATTAGTAGTACATTGAGGAAGCTCCTGTTTATAGACAGAATGACAACCAGTGAAGAAAGACTCATGTATGCTAGAGTGTGTGTGGAAATGGATTTAAGCAGTACATTTCCAACTGAGATCACTGTTATGGGCCCAAACAATTGGATGCATAAGCAAAAAGTGAAATATGAATGGAAATCAGCAAAATGTGGACACTGTAATATATTTGATCACTTGGAATCTGGTTGCTATCATAAGCCCAAAACTATACAAATCTGGCAAAAGAAGGTGGTGCAAGAAAATATGGTGCAACCTAATATTGAGGTGATTACTGAAGCAGTGCTTAACACAATGTTATTCATTACCACAACAATGAAAAAGGTCCAAGTACTCACAATAGGTTTCAATAGCTTGAAAAAAATGAGATTACTAGTGATGATGTAAATGACTCAAGGAAACATGACAAAAGCAAACAAAGCAAGGGCTCCTTGGTAGCAAAAAAAGGGCTGGGGGTAAAAATAAACTCACATGCTAGCCACTTGGAATATTAAGGGCCTCAATGACTCTGTTAAGCAGTATGAAGTGAGGAAGGCCCTGGGAAACTAAACATTGAGTTTGTAAGGCTGCTTGAAAGCAAAGTAGAGGTGGTTAATATTCCTACAATTACCAAAAAATGGAATAAGGACTAAGAATTTATCCATAATACCAATAACAAGGGGATCTCAAGAATATGGATTGGGTGGAAGTCAGATGGAATCGAATTTCAGATGATAGTATGTGAATCACAGGTTATAACATGTAAAGTGACAATGAAGGAAGATAATGAGACTTTTTATGTCTCATGTGTGTATGGAAATAACAAAGGCTCCAAAATGAGGATTCTCTCGGAACAGCTTCAGCAACATAAAAGACTTATTGGCCAAACACCCTTGTTATTGATGGGGGATTACAATGTGGTAAGAAAACTCCAATGAAAAACATGGAGGTGCTAACATTAGCCAAAGAGATGTTAATGAATTCAATGAATGTATTAGAAGAATACAGCTTGAAGACTTGCAAACCATACGTGTTGTATATACCTGGAGTAACAAAAGAGAGATAGAACTGATCAGATGCATAATGGACAGAGCTTTGCAAAATGAGGTCTGGATGAGCTCCTATCCATATTCTCAAGCTATAGCACATGTCCCTGGGATTTCTGATCATGTATTAATCACTAGACAGAGAAGCTCAGTCACGACAAGAGGTAAGAGGCCATTTAAAATTTTTAATTCTTGGATGCTACATGGTACTTTCAATGACATATTGAGCAAAAATTAAAAGGTACAACATCAAAGGACTGCTTGTTTAAGACTGAGTAAAAAACTTAAGGTTTTGAAACCTGAGTTAAGGAAGTTGAACAAAGCTTATTGTAGTAATATCTATGAAAGAACAGCTGAGGTATGGAATCAGCTCCAAGCTGTCCACAAGCAGATTTTAGATCATGGGGATACTAGTATGATATGACAGAAAAAGAGCAACAAGCTAGTTATTATCATCTAGCAAGGGCCGAAAAGCTTCTACTATCAAAAACAATAGTAAAGGATACTTCCATAAAAAGAGAAAATACACGGAGCACACATCAAGATAGCAACCATTTCTACTGATGATGGAAACTAAGTGACGGGAGTTGAAGCAGTGCATCAGGAAATAATCAGGCATTTTACAACATTTCTTGGCACACCGGTACCTAGGTGCTCTCATACAAAGGAAAGATTGAGACATGTCATCAAGCAAAGATTATCAAATAATGATCGAGTCAAATTAAAGGCTCCAATTACTGCTCAGAGGTGAAAGAAGCAGTTTTCTCTATTAAGCACAACAAAACACTAGGACATGATGGATACACAGCTGAGGTTATATCAATAGAATTGGAATGTGATTATCAATGAGGTAGAAAATGCTTTTATGGAAATTTCTAATCATGGAACATGTATTCACCTTCTTAACGATACATGATTGACCTTGGTTTCTAAGATTCCATGCCTAACACAATGAAAGACTTTAGACCAATTGCATGCAGCAATGTGGTGTACAAAGTCATTTTTAAAATTCTATGTCAGAGAATCAAAGAGGTGTTGCCTAAGATAATAAGAAATAGGCAGTCTGCTTTTGCGAGTCAGAGGCATATTACTAATAATATACTGTTAATGGAAGATTTGGTAAAGAATTACCTCAAGGAAGGAGGTAAGCCTAGATGTGTTATCAAAATTAACATACAAAAGGCTTATGATTCTGGGGGCTGGGATTTCTTGAAGTGTGTAATGGAGGTCGTTAACTTCCTTGAGGAATATATTCACTAGATTATGAAGTTTGTGCAAACAACAAAGTCCTAATCAATCTCAATGGAGCTGTGGAAGGTTTTTTTGCAAGATCAAAAGGACTTGTTCAAATGCCAGGAACTTCATATAAATCATTTGTGTTTTGTAGATAATTTATTCTTCATGGTTGTAATTGAGCAGAATTCCATAAATCAAGCTTTCTTTAAATGAATTTGGCTTACACTTTGGCTTATATCCTAATCTCAATAAAAGCTCTCTATTTTTGGCTGGGGTGAAGGAGAAGATAAAGATCACCTAAGGCAACTTATAGCTATTCCTCTGGCAGAGTTGCTTGTAACTTACCTTGGAATTCCACTTATAACTACAAAGTTGTATTGAAAAGATGGCCAAGTACTTATAGAAAAGCTAACAAAGAAGATCACTTGTTAGACAACTTACACTACAAGAAATAACCCTTTTAGCGACAAGAAAATCCGTCGCAAAAAGTTTTAGCAACGGATACACTTTAGCGACGGATACACAGTCGCTAAACGTTTTGCTACGAAATGTTAAAATCCGTTATTTAAATATTGAACTTTTTTCGACGGATTTATTTATGAATTAGCGACGGAGTTTCCGTCGCTAATTCTATTTTACGTATTTTATTTTATTTTCTTTTTTGTGAAATTAGCGACAGAATAAACTTTTTAGCGACGTAATATTCCGTCACTAAATTAGATTTTAGCGACGGAATTTTTCGTCACTAAAATTTCAGAATTAAGTACACTTTTAGCGACGGAAATAATCGTCGCTAAAAGTCATTTTTTTAAATATTTTTTTTCTTTTTCTGATGCCCAATCATGTAATAAAAAATTCAATCTTGAACAACAACTCATAATCCTGAAGACACAAACAAGTATATATAATTAAAAAATGTGCATTATAAAAAAAAACTCGTAATGTACAAGCCGGGAACCGGATACAGCCGGTTAGGGGAGGGAAAAAGATTGAGTACAAGCCGAGCAGGGGGGATAAGCTGGGACCGGGCACGAGAAGGGGCTCATCAGGGGTTGCCGAGTCCCGGATTTGGATCCTGCTGATCTGAGGCCGGCTCGGCATGTCCAGCAGGGTACCCTGCTGATCATGGTCCCTGATCATCCTCAAAACCACCGTAGGAATGCACTGGATCTCCTCCTCGTCCAACGGATGCCGAGGAGCCGGTGTCTGTGGAGGGGCAGCGGGGGGTGAGGACACTCTTATCACAGCATGAGCAGTCGTGCTAGGCAGACCGCGTATGCGGCCTTTCGGCCGATTGATGACCTCCGGCGTATCCAGCCATCGCTTCAACGCCCCAGTACTCGCACCCGTACTAGTGGACGCTGATGGCTGTCCGGATTTTTGCTCGGACCCCCTAAGCTGGTCATACAAGGCCTGCAAAAACAGTGATTTAAAGATATGTTAGGGCATTAATTAACGCAACAGACATTGAGGATAGAAAGAAAAAATTAACAACTTAAACACATCGACTTACATCGATCCGCCGGGCAATATCCGAAACATAGTCGCCGGCCCGGTGTGCCTCGTCCTTGTCCTTCTTCCGCACGTGCGTCTGATTATACGTCAGAGCTATGACCTCATCATCCTCCAGATCCGGGTTCTGGACCGCATTCATGTGTCGGACGATGTCGTGTGGCACCAACCCCCCGTGTGCGTCGGATCTCTGTTCTGTCTGTTCTCGGCCCCGCTCTTACTCTTGGTGTCCCAGCCTGGATCCGCAGCCCACCGATCTATCATCTCCCCCATACCGTCAGAGATATCCAATGTGGGGGATATGTCTTCATCTCCGTCATCGGGGCACCCTCGGGCAGCATCTTCTTCGCCCGATCCCGTGCGTCATGGAGCCATCGGCGGTAATTCTTGACGATATAAGCAAAGAAGGCCTGCCGCCCTAATGCCTGCTGATCAGGCGAGTCAAACGTGAACCCCTCCTGCAAGGCATTTAATAACACAAATTAATTTAGAAAACAAACTCTAATTAAACAAATACTATCGTAAAAAAAAAATACTTCAACGTACCAACCACTCCTCCCATAGGGACTCCCTTGCAGCGGCATCCCAGTCCTTCCAGTACAAGCGTGGCTCGAAGAATCGGCCCTTCATAAGAACGCCGATCTTCGTCCTCGCCTGATTCTCCATGATCCTGCCAAAGAAGTAAATAAATTAATTAATACAATTAAAATATAAATTAACACCCCAAATGTACAAAAATAAGGCATGATGTGATGTGATTTTTTTACTTACAGGCCCTCCTGGATGAGCATAACTCTCTGTTTATGCTGGGGGTCGATGCGTACCCCACGTGTCCGACCACGGCCTTATCGAGATCCTACAAAACACAGACATTAATACAGTTCAAATATAAATTAGCAAAAATATACTAAATACCGTTATCAACTATGTCTGACGTAGAACCCACGGAAGAAGAAGAATCAATGCGATCAGACGCGGACACCCATTGAAGAGGTGTCCACAAGTATAAAGCCAAAATATGACATTTCGGTGTTGGCGTCGATCAGACGCGGTGTCCGTGCTACCTAACAAGTATCTTAATCCAATAGGGTCCCATCCTCCGTCAACAATCTCAATTCTCAATTGTCAAATGCTCAATGCAATAAAAATTAATAAAAATCACACATTCAATCCAATTGGGTCCCATCTTCCGTCAACAATCTCAATGTCTCAAATGTTCAATGCACAATTAACAACCTAAAATCATCAATTAATAATCTCGATTCTCAAATGCAAAACTACCAACCTAAAATCATCAATCAATAATCATAATTCTCAAATGCACAATTAATAACCTAAAATTATTAAACAAATAATCAATGTTCAAATGAAAAAAAATTGTTCAAAATGCACATGTCCGATGTGCTTGAATTATTTTTCATCTCAAGAAAACTTCACAAGATGTTTGTTTGATAATTTTAAAGAAAAAGATCCAATTGAAAATAATCAATGTTCAAATGGGAAGTATTTAAATAAAATGAGCATATACGTTATGTTTCTTGTCCATCTCAAGAAGTCACAAAGAAAATTAAGTTATGATCGAGAGATTTTTTTCATAAAGATATTAGCTAAGAAGCACGAGTGCGGGTGCGGATACGACAATATGTATGAGTGACAACAGAAGTTTTTAGAATCTAATAACAATTTGAATATATGGTTAGTTGGTTGAGTTTGTTTTGTCAAAATTCTGTTGTGCTGCTCAATTCCCCATGCTTTGTTTATGTTCTAAACTTATGGACATTAAGGTTCTTTCACATTGTAGAACTCCTATAATGAAGGTTTTAGTTTTTTTTACTATTGATTTCATTACATTAATTTAATTCTAACTTTGACAGTAAAAACTTCCAGTTTATTTTTATTAGTTTGTCGATTAATATGGCCTATTTGTTGTATTATAACATTTTTTTACTGGCATGTAGTGAAGTGCCCCCCATTCCAAGGCTTAGGTAATTGTTGTTTTTGTCAACATTCACCTTTGCTAATTGTTTGGCCATTTAAATGAACATTTTTTTAATTGTCAAATAGCGCTCCATATGCAACATATAGGGTCAAACCAGTATATAATATAACACGGATGGATCTGGCTATCATATCAATGAGGTATAGATCCAACCTTTCGAAAATGTCACAAGGCCACCATATATTATGACACGTGCTATGCTGAAACCTTATTCCACTATCTCCGACTAACATCATGCACCATCACCGTCACTTTGTAACCCTAATCAATCCCCACCCACCCCCACAAACACAGACAAACCCAATCCAGTGGTCACCAATTTGCAGCATCAAGCACCACCTTTTGAAAACACACTGGATCAACAATTCAAATGAGATCCCTTGTCATTCAGAGTCCACAGTAAGAAAATAAGAGGGAAAAGTGCATAAACCACCCTCGTGGTTTGGGTCAGTTGCAAAAAGACCCCTTCAGTTTCAAAAGTTGCAAGAAGACACCTGAGGTTAAAAATGTGTTGCATCCGTCAAGAAACCCGTCTCTTTTAACATCATTTGGGGTAAACGCGCCTAGATGGCAAGTAGCATTGCCAAATACTCATTGGAAACCCGTTTTTGCTCTTGGATAGATCTCTTTGACCGTTATAAGGTATGAAACCTCTAAACCAGCCGTGAAGAGCTGGTAGAGAGGAAATTGGTGCAAATCAGCCCCTTCAGCTTGAAGTTGAAGTTCAAATTGACACACTGAAGAGATTGAAGGTATGATATGCTGTGTTTTCTTTCAAATTGAATTTTTTCTTTCTTTCATTCTTCTTCTATTATTTTTTTGCACACCAAGTGTTTGATGAAATGTCACATTGGCTAGGTAAATGTCTTTTTCAAGCACAAGTGGACAAGCCGTGAGAGCTGTGGTTGATGTAAGATATTCATGGAAGTTTTGTCTTTGTAATAAGAGAGCTAGGATAAAAGTTATTGAAGATGAGAAGAAAGCAAGCTGTGGGAGGCTTTTTTATGTATGTGACAAAGGAGAATGCAATTTCTGGGCTTGGTGCCAACCCTATAATGCAAGCCCAGATGAGAAGAGAGGCATTGGGGGAAACGGTATGGGTTTAAATGCTCAAAGTTGTGGTTGTAGGTGTAATGAATTGGCTACCAAACTTGAAGGGATTGAAGCCATTGTGAAGTTTATGAAGTTGTTTTTTCTTGGGGGATTTATGTGTACCTTTATTATGTTGTTCAAATGAATAATCACAATGATGTTTCTGTTTGCATTTCTCATGAAGGTGTTTGATGCAATTGATGTTTGTGATTTCTCATGAAGGTGTTCAAATGATGTCCTGGCTAAACTAATAGCAAAACTGAAATCAATAAACAAAAAATATTCCATCTGCTAATTGTATTCCAAAATATTCCAGTTTCTATACACAACATATCCTCAATTCCAGATTCTACTCCAAAAAATTTCAGATTGCATTCCAATGGACAAATGCTATACACAAGTATCAATTTCAATGGACAAATGCTATTCAAAACATAGATTTGTCCTACCATGATACTCCAAAACATTCTCAATTTTGTCCTAGCTACACAAAATGATATTTTACAAAATACATAGACCACAATTCTGTACTGGGTAAACTACTCCAAAATAGCCTCAATCCAATCACTTAGTTGTCCTTACTTCTGCCCCTTGTCTCTTCCAACATGTGGTTCAACCTTGCTCTTAGCAGCTTTGGCACTTGATGCAGTACCCTTGGTATATGTTGTCTGGCCAACTTTCGATCCCCTTCCCATAGCAACAGATAACATGGACTTTCCCCTTGTTGTGTCAGCCATCACAACTCCTCTAGTGCTACCTTGAGGCCTTAAAGTTTGCATGGGAGTTGTTGGAGGCCTAGAAGCAGTAACTGTTGGCCATGATGTTGAGGTCGGCCTCTGACTTGTAGCTCCAGGTGGAACCCAGGCAACCCTTAGCTGTGTTCTTGTAACAGGTCTTGAAGCAGGAGTTGGCTGTGAACTAGTTTCCCTAGGTGGAGGTGTTGGCTGTGAAACAATTTTGGCAAACAACACAATCTCACTGTTTAAACATAAAGGAAAATGCAAACAAGATAAACACACAATAACAGCTACATCAATTTACCTGTTCCTTTTGGCTAGCTGGCCTTGTGCGAGGAGATGGCTGTGAAACAGTATGCATAGGAGGAGATGGCTGTGGAGGAGTTTGCTGTGTCTGTGGAGGAGTTGGCTGTGGACCTGATTGATTAGGGGGTCTTCTTCCCTAAAAAAATGTAAATTTGTAATGAGTACATTATAGTAAAAAAAAAAGACATTGTACTAAAAAAGGGAGTGTGAATACATGATCCCAATCAAAAAATATTAAAATTGCATAACAGGGGTCCACTGCAACTATCATAACCACACACTATATGCAACTTTTCAAACTACAGGGGCCTTTTTGCAACTACCATAAACCACAAGGTTGTTTAATGCAATCTTCTCATAATCATATATTCACAACAATTTGAACCCTTTCTCCTCATAAATCAAAAAATGCAAATGATGTTGCATTTCCAAATGGAAAAGAAAAAGATAGTACCCTTTTTCTTTTGGATGGAGTCACAGTACTATCCGCTGCCTTTTCCTTTCCCTTGCTTGTGTTGGCCTATAAGATCAGATTAAACTTAAAATCAGCCCTACAAGAATGATTAAACTAAGTTATAGAGATAAGTTATATCATGTGTACTAGGCCATACCTCATGGGATTGTCTTACAAGTCTGGATTGTGGATGGACTGGGACTTTGCATGACCTTTTGTTGTGACCCCTTTCCAAACACCTTGCACATGTGACATACTTGTTGCTCCTGCCCACTGTAGAAGGATTTCTGGCCTCATCATCACCTCTTCTCCTCACCTTTTTGGGCCTGCCAGTTGGTTTTCTAAAGAAAGGTGGGGCTAAAGCATCCAAATCACTAACAACCCATGCATCCTCACTTGGAACAGGATGTATCATACTGCTATAAGCATCCAAATAAACATCCTTGCTATAACAATTGTCTACATATGTCTCAGGCTTATCTCTGTTCACAAATATAGTAGCCACATCATGACAGCAGGGTATCCCAGTGAGATCCCACATCTTATAGCTACATGTCCTTGCACCCAAGTTGACAACCCTGGTTTTGTTGAAATGCTCCACCTTAAACTCAAGTTGACCAGAACAACTTGCAAAACAATTCCTAGCCTCTACCACAATCTTGTCCAACTTTCTCACAATATTAGGACAGATGCACCCTCAAATTTCTCCATCCCTTTCTTCTTAATTTGTATCCTGTTCATCAAATTTTTTCTAATCCACTCAAGCATACTGACAATAGGCATGTCCCTTGCTTCAATGATGTATGCATTAAATGACTCACTTAGGTTATTAACCAGGGTATCACACTTAGAATGAGTGAAGTGAGATCTTGACCATTGAGTGAGGTGTATTTGTTCTAAGTACTTCATAATTTCACCATCTTTGTCTAAATTCCTGATTTTCCTAATCTAGTGATTGAAATCATTAACAGTTCCTGCCCTGACAGCATTCCATAAGTAGTCTTTCACCTCTTTACCACCCTATCTTTTTTTAAAGTTTGCATACATGTGTCTCATGCAAAATCTGTGCTCTGTTGTAGGTAGGAGATCCTTGAATGACTCCACCAACCCTTTCTGTCTATCAGAAATAAATACCAAGTTGTCACAACCCCCAAGGTCATCATCCAGTTCTGTCAAAAACCAAGACTAACTATCCTTGGTTTCTGCTTCAACAACAGCTACAACAACATGTAACATGTTGTCATTCCCATCTCTAGCCACAACAGAAAATAATTGTCCCCCATAAAGGCCCTTAAGATGACAACCATCTAGTCCAATAAAGGGCCTGCATCCTTTTAAAAAGTCAGTTTTGTATGCCTCAAACCTAACATAGACCCTCTTGAAAACAGGTGCCAACTCTGGACTTGGCCTAAGTGTCTCAACTTTGAAGCATGTCCCAGGATTGTGCTTTTGCAGTGTTGCCCCATAATCCCACAGCCTTGCAAATTGTGCCTTGCTATCCCCCTCTATTTGTTCTCTTGCTAATCTTTTTGTCCTATATATTTTATGCTTGCTTGCATTAGCAAGCATGTCTCTGTATATTTCTTTCTTCATAGCTCCCACCTTCCAGTTAGGGTCATCTCTCAGCTTCCCCTCATACCTGTGTGCAATGTACTTAACACTAACCAAATGGTTATTATAGTCCCTCCCACAACTATGATCTGGTCTGAAGGTCTTGATTTGCCATGTAGTAGTCCCTTGCATGGGAGAAGCATGCACCTGAAAATCACAGTTTTCATACTTGCAAACACATGTAATCCTTTTGTTATCATTATGTTGGTACTCAAAGTCATACCCCTGTCTAATGCTCCAATCCTTAACACCAGCTCTAAGCACCTCCCTAGTTAAAAACATCAAGCCAACCTTCAATGTTGGCCCATCCTTATAGTTCAAATTATCAGCACAAAATTCTGGCCACTTGTTTGTCTCTTCATCCTCATCTGACCCATGATCACTCCTCAGTTCATCCTCTTCCTCACCTTCAGAATACCATTCCTCAAGGGGCTCACTGATGTGACTCTTCCCCTTAGATTTAGGGTTAGTGTTAAAGATATCATCATCCCCTGGCCCTTCAAAATCCTCACCCAACTTAGGAATTGTAGGGTCATCTGGCTCTCTAGCTTCATCTTCAACATTTTCTTCATCCTCGTCATCTTCACTACCCTCAGTATCTTGACCACCCTCAGCTGCTTCACCACCCACAGTAGCTTTGCCACCCTCAGTTGTCACACCCCCCTCAGCTACTTCACCCCCCACATCAGTCATACCACCCCCATCTGCTTCACCACCCTTAGTAGCTGCTTCACCACCCTTAGAAGCTTCACCACCAACAGCTGATTCACCACCCACAGCAGTTACACCACCCCCAACTGCTTCACCACCCTCAGCAGCTTTACCACCAACAGCTGCTTCACCACCCCAGCTGCTTCACCAACCTCAGCAGCTTCACCACCCACAGCAGCCTCATCAATCTCATTAAGTCCTATTCCAGTATTATCAACATCACCATCTCCTATGGCCACATCAACTTCACCTACTGGAGTTGACCCATATCCTATTGCAAGTTGGGGAGGATTGTTATCTACAACTGCTAGGGGATCCATGCCTTTAATGACATATATGACTACATTGTGACCTTGATAATGGTACAATGCATCATTTAAACCCCTATCATCAAGTATAAGCATTAGCCCATTGTTAAATGTCTTTCTAGGTATTCTATATGTCATAGTACTGGTAGGAGGTAACCCTAAACGCATGCACATATCTAACAGCTCCCAATATGATAGGTAGTCAGGGTCACATTCAAAAGTTTCTACTTTATCTCCAGTCCAAGACCTATTAGGTGGATTTGTAAAAACCCCCCCATAACGAATTTCAATAGTGACTTTGCCTGACATTCTGCCAATAGAAAAAAAAAATCAATAATGGCCTAACCTAAAGTAGTCCTTTTTAACACATGCAATAATTAACATAAGATAAGGCTGCATATGGTGGGGGACCACAATTAAATTAACAATTGTCAACAAATTTTAGCACTATATAATGTCGGGGGAGGAGGAGGGAAGGGGAGTACATCAGTTGCATGGCTTTGAATTGACGAAAAAAGTAGATTACAGAAAAGCCCTAGACTAGACAGAAACCCTAAATTTTAACAGATACCCTAAAATTTAAAGCCCTAAATATTAACAGAAACCCTATAGAAGTTGAAAATTTCTAGGTCTACGAAAGCACGAAGTGAACAGAAACGTTATCCTATTGTCAAAATAAAAAAGTTACCTGGAATCGCTTTTCGATCAATGTAATGTCTTCTTTGATCAATGTAATGTCTTCTTCGATCTCTGCTCGTTCTAGTTTGATTCGATTTATTAGCCGTATGTTTGATTTTGTGCCTGATTTATCCTCTTCTTTGTAGATTTCTTAATTTTTCGGTGATTTGTTGTCGGGTTTTCGTTGAAGGCGACGGGTTCTTTTGAGAGAGTTTATAAATTTTGGATTGAATGTTAGGGTTTCAGAAACATACAAGGTTGTTATATACAGGGGTAGTTTAGGCAATTCGTTGATACCGTAACGTTTCTTGACGGATGCAACACATTTTTAACCTCAGGTGTCTTCTTGCAACTTTTGAAACTGAAGGGGTCTTTTTGCAACTGACCCAAACCACGAGGGTAATTTATGCACTTTTCCCAAAATAAGATAGGCAAGAACAAATTTCAATTAAAAGTACTATGACAAGCCACTGTCCTCACCGATCTATATTCTTGTGCAACACAGGCCTACCTCTTTGCATCCACCAAATACATCATATTCATAACAAATATAATATATCATATCAATAAATCATATCAAAAAATACACACTGTCACAGCAAAATCACAAAAAAAAAAAGAAATTTGATGTGAGAAGTGAGAAGTGAGACTATAATTACACAAAACACCAACATTCCACATCGTCCAAATCTCAGCAGAAACCAAAAAAGAAAAAAATTGACAGAAAAGGAAGACAGAGACATACCTTCGAAGCAAAGCTGCCGGAGATGAGTAGGGTGGTCGCTGGAGGTCCCATGATGGTTTTCGGTGGTTGCGGCTGTTCGGTGGTGTCGTGGGTGGTCGCGATTGTTCAATGGCTATCGCGGGAGGTCGCTGGTGTCAGAGGTGGCGCGACGTCAGTGGGTTGTCGTTGGCGGTGAGGGAGGCTCACCGGAGTTAGATCGTCGGTGGGTGAAAATGGGGACAGAGAGATAAACGGCGGAGAGAGAGAAACGGGGAGAGAGAAAATGCAGATCTGTATTAATTAAAGGACTTTTCGAGACGGTAAAACCCGTCGCTAAAAGTCCGTTGGTCAAATAAATTTTTTCCGACAGATTTTTTTTAGCAACGGTATTATTCCGTCGCTTAAATAATATTAAAAAAATCTCAAAAATTACAAATTCCATAAAAATATTTAACGACGGGGATCTCGTCGTTAAAAGCCCATTGTTAAAAGTTCGCCGACAAAGATTTTTACCGACATAATATTCTGTCGGTAAAACTTTTTACCAATGAATTTTTACCGACGGAGTTTCCCGTTGCTGAAAGAGCTTTTGGTGAACGAAAACATTCTGTCGGTAAAATTTCGTCGATAAATCTATCTTTTCTTGTAGTGTTAGCACCTTTCTTATGTAGGTAGAGTGTAGTTGTCTACTTCAGTGCTCTTGAGTATGTAGGTCTACTGGTGTTCCATTTATTCCCCACATAGAATAATGAAGCAAGTGGAGGCTAAGATCAGAGCTTTTATTTTTCATGGAAAGGATACAAAATGTACAGGTGCTAAGGTATCGTGGGAAGAGCTATGTGTGCCTAAACAAGAAGGAGGCCCTGGACGAAAAATAGTAGGAGAATGGAACAGGGTTTTCTTAGCTAAACACATAGGACCTGGCAAATAAAAAGGATTATCTTTGGGTGAAGTGGTGTCATACATATATAATCAAGAACAAGCATCTATGGACCTTCAAAGTCCCTGTGACTCTGTCATGGACATGGTGCAAGATTATCAAGTTCAGAGGTTCTCCGCAGCAATTTGTGAGCATGACATTGGCAATGTGATAGGGACATGGTTTTGGTATGACAACCCGATGCCTAAGGGTAATCTTGTGACTCAATATGGGAACATAATCAATTATGATTCTAGTATGGGAGCAGACTGCAAGGTGGCTGACATTATTGTAGAAAGCCACTGGCATTTGCCACAAACCAGATGCCAAGCACTCAGGCTACTGCAAGAAGACATGAGAGGTATCCTTCAACCTCTTGAGGAGAGGAAGGATGCAATTCTTTGGACCCTTAATAAAAATGGTAGGTTCACTGTGAACTCAGCTTGGGCTTTGAGAACAAGAAAGGACAAAGTGCCATGGTACAAATTGGTGTGGTTCAAAGGCAATATACCAAACTGTGCCATGATTCTATGGATGCCGTGTGTAAGAATGGGCTTGATTCTATGTATCATGTGCTATGTAGTTCCAATGTTAATTGGAACTACATAGCACATGATACATGCCCTTTATATAATAAGTGTCAGGAGGATGCAAATCACCTATTTTAGACCTATGAGTATGCGCAGGAGATTTGGCAGAAGTTGCTGGATAAGCTATTGATCAAAAGATAGTGGCAAAAATGGAAACATATGTTGATTTATGCTGCTACATAGTTTAGAGGAAAGAGTTTTCAAGCCAAACTCAGGAAACAGGGGCTTGCTGTGACGGTCTACATGATATGGGAGGAAAGTAATACTAGAATCTTTAAGCAGCAAAATCAGTCCACAGATCTTACATTACAAATGATCAAGACATATATACAATAGAATGTGAGAAGCTGGAAGAAAGTGACAAACCACAGTGTTAACGGGGAGCTTTGTGCCGACTGGGAATTGGATATGGGCATCGTGTGTAAGAATGGGCTTGAGTTCGTCTATGTATCATGTGCGA